>VXBA01003360.1:0-24012 GCA_013399895.1 Serilophus lunatus
CCCCCGGCTGTGGCTCCCGCCCGGCTCGTCCCTGTGCCGGGCTGCCCGTGCCTGCGATGGGAGCGGGGCAGGCCGTGCCCGGCCCTTGCGGAGCCGCAGTCCGTCCTGCCCGCCCGGGGCTGCTCTCCCCCGCCGGCTGCAGGTCGGAGGCGCGCGGGCACCGCCGGCCCTCGGCCACAGCCTGAGCAGCTGCTCCTGCGCCTGTCTGTACAGCAGCACTGCCCTTCACAACCGGGGAGCTTCCTATAACTGGCACCCGGGACAGAGAGCCTGAGTCCCCATTAAAACCCTCTTCTCCCCCACACCACGCAGCTCTCCCTGCAGCCGCAGAGGGACAGCAAATGTCCCCTGTGGCGTGGACACCTTCCCAGGCTGTGTGACACCCGTGGGTGTGGGCATCCCTCCCTTTCAGCCGTGCCTGTCCCGCACAGTCTGACTGGTCTGTGTTGCGCCTGCAGGATGAGCTCTGGCAGCTCCGACAGAAATAAAAGCACAGCCTGTGTCAGGGTTGCTCGAGCTCTCCAGCTGTGAGGCATCGTGGTTAAAGCAGAGACTGTTGGCACTGAAGGGTCTGTCTCTCACTGAATTCTCTTTGTAAGTGTTTGTTGTAAAATGCAAATGTCTCCAGATAAGAGTGTGTGAGGTCAAAACATTATTATTTACTGTGGCCATTAAGCCTTTTCAATATTGAGCATGCTGGCACAGCTGAAGGGTGGGTGGCAGGAGGAAGGTGACTGCCCACTGCCCAGGCTGGCTGCTGGAGAAGGAACAGACACAGTCCAAGGCTTGGTGGGCTCACAAGTGGATTTATGCCTTTTAAAAAATATTTATGAATGAAATTCAGTGCTGCAATTCAGTAAGCATTCTGCAAACGGTCGTGTCCCCATTAATGAGTATTCTGAGGTCAGGCCTGCTGTGTGGTGTGCTGCCTGGCAGCAGACCTGCTTGTGCAGCTGCTCCAAGGAAGGAACAGTCAAGTTCTCCAGGGCAGGACACCAACAGTCGGGGGCTCTGGAGCCTGCCAAGGTTCCCAGCAGTGAGGGATGAGCAGCCAGGCAAGGTCCCCTCGAAGTCCTGACCTGCTGTCCTGCTGCTGAAGTCACCAGTTTCCCGAGCCTCTCGGTTGTTTACAGCCACAACCACTCTCTCCATGGCAAGAGGCCAGAGCCTCTGGGGGAGCCCCTGACCATGGGGCTCAGGGGTACCAAGGTGTGGAGCAGAGAGCAGCAACATCAAGGAGTAGTGCAAGGTAGCTGAGTGTGCATGATGTGTTTCACTCTCTGCAGAGCCTCCACGTAACAACCCTGTGCCACAACCACCTGCACCCCCCGTGCAGGGCAGCAAGCACAGCCCCTTCTGTCCCCTGCCAGACAGAAGTGAGATTGTGGGAGCCCCTGTGACACGAATCCAGGAGCAGGGGAACGCTACTGAGGCATTAATAAAGTGATCTGGGAGTGTGCACTGAGACCTCAGGGTGGGAGCTGCTCTGGCTTTGGCCCATTGCAGGGAGCTGTGCTGGTGCTCAGCCCCACAGGCTGTGGGGGGCCAGGCAGGACTTGGGATACTGGGATTCTCTCACTTTTGGACATTTGTCTCAGCAGCAGAGACAGATGTAGAGACAACTTGGAGGCTGCTGCAGGAGCCTGAGGAGTCCTCTGATTGCACTATTGAATGGCCACTATAGATGAGGTTTTTTAGCTTCTGTGCAAGAATTGCATGTTGCAGGCTGTGAATCTCATTATGATAAATTAACAGTAATCTCTTTCCCTTTTTTAATGGCTCCCTCATTTAATATCTTTAGGCAGACTTTTTTACATGGGCACATAAGTTCCTTGTGTGCAATACTCTAATGATTAATTACTGCTCTCAGCAGCTTTGGATGTGAAATCTCACTCTGCAGAAAGGGGAGTTGGTTCCCATAACACCTACAATATTTCTGGATGAATTGGAGCAGGATGTTGAAATTGTAACATCTTGTGACCCCAATGCTTTTATCTGCAGGAGCAGTGAAAGAGTTAATGCATTAGTTAAAAAGATTTTTAGTATGGGTCTGAGCTGAGGCTGACAATCCATTACTCATAACTCCTCAGAAACATGTAGCCTAGTTCTTTTCTCTTTCTTTTCTGATTTACAGAATATTGCACCAACTGTAAGCACTTTGCAGTTGGAATTTTATTACACACTCCAAAGTGAAGAATTATGGTTTGGGATTCACAGTGAGAACCGTGTTCTGGTGTTTGTACACCCTTTTCATCTCTGTGTCCCCGGCTGTAGCTCACCCTCGCCCCTGTGCCTGCAGGGCTGAGCACTGCTGCAGTGGCTGTGCTGGGGCACAGGTGAGAGGCCAGCACCAGGTCCATCCATCCTCCACCCCAGGCAGGCTGGCTCTGGGCACGGGTGAGAGGCTCTTGCACGTCACAGCCAGCAGGCAGGTGGGCTTGCAGCGCCTTCCAGGGGAGGTTTAGGTTAAATAATAGGAAAGTTGTCTTGACACAAAGGGTGGTTGGGCACAGACTGCCCAGGGCAGCGGTGGAGTGACCACCCCTGGAAGCATTCAGCAGATGTGTAGATGTGGCACTTGGGGACACAGGTTACTGTTGGGCTTGGCAGGACTAGAGGAATGGTTGGAATAGATGAGCTCAGAGGGCTTTTCCAGCCTAAAAAGTTCTGTGACCCCTTGGCGGTGCTGCCATGAAGGTCCAGCACGGGGCTTTTGCAGTTGTACCCAAGCAGGGGTGAGGATGAGTCTCAAGCATGACCATGACCATGACCAAACAACTGGAGTTGTTTGAGATAAAAGTCCTGTTCTCACTGATGCACTGGCCATTGTGAGGAGCACGTTTTGGAACTGGTTGTAGAGCAGAAAGCTTGCTCTCCTGCAGCAGCTGCCCCAGAACATGGTGCCAGCATCTGTCCTGTGCTGGTGTCAGACACACCAGTTGCCCAATCTTGCTTCCATCAGCTTCTGAAAGAAAGTAATTGGAAAGAAAGTTTTTGCAGCTAGAAAAACATCTCCATCCATGGCATTCAGCAGCATGTCTGAGGGCTGCTGTACAAATGAGTAGTTATGAGGGGTGGTCCTTCATCCCAAAAGCATTTGGGTGCTGTTGCAGCTTTCCTTGGCTTTGGAAGGACAACTGCAACCAGAGATAATTTTTCATGATGGACAAGAGAATTATGAGGTACAAACGAGTGTGCACAAGAAAGTTAATAAATTACAGGAGATTAGCATCAGTGATGGGTGGATCTGCCGTGTGCAGCCTTATTCTGGCAGAACAGGCATGTTCCTGCACAGTGTTTGTCACAGATCAGAAACACCAGCACTTTGACAGATGCCACGTAGATCTTCATCTCCAAATTCACCCATCTGAGAAACATCTGTGCGCTTAGGCTGGCAAATGTCAAGGAGTGCTCTGCCAAGCAGCCCGCTTCCGCTTTTATAGCTCCATAATCCTCAGTCCTGCCCTGAAAGGAGCAGGGGTGTGTGCAGCTCTTCAGGGTGACTGTGTAGGTCCAAGAGAAGTCTGCGAGGAAAAGATTCATGGCATGATCAAAAAGCACCCAGGCCCTTTTACAGGGAAGGCTCAATAGGTGCTTTAAGCAGCTGTAAATAACAGAGAGGAGTGGGGGAGAGATTAAAGAGCTGAGTCCCGAGGTCTGCCGTGGGTTAGAGCAGGGACACAGCACAGGCTGCTCCCACACCAGCGGTGGAGGTGGCCCCAGCCCCGGGGCTGAAGCACCCCCAGGGCCAGGGCCAATGTGGGCTCTCTGGTCATCCCTGTCATGTCATAGCACAGGGCTCTGGGGCTCACCTGAGGCATCTCATGTTTCAACACTGTGGATTTTCCCCTGAAAATTCCCCACAAAGTGAGCTCCCTTGCAAGATTTTCAGTGGTTTGACCCTGGGTGTGACACTGTTGCTGTCAGTAAGTGCCTGGCCCCGGGCTGACAGGCTGGCCTGCCAAGGTAGACCCTCGCCTGAAGTAGTGAAACCATGTGGAGCTCAGTGCTGTGTGTGCTAACCCTGGTTCCAGCTGACCCAGTCTGCTCAGACGAGCTTGTGACTTCTCCAGGATGAGCAGCCCTCTGCCAGGAGCTTTGGAGCTCTGAGGCTCTACTGGTAGGACCCGTGCCTGTGGCTCTCTGGTCTGTTGTTTGCACCGTTTGCAAATTGCTGTTTTATTATTTTGGGGAGAAATGTCCCTGTTTGTTTCGTTGAGATGTAGAGGGAGAGGTAAGGGACAGGAGAAAATGGAAGCAAAGGATTCTGTTCAGGGTGTCCCAGAGCAAAGTCTTTGTGGATACAGATCCTATTAGATCTATAGGATCTCTACAGGCCCTTCTCCTATTGGTTTTGTATCAGTTTGCTTCAGCTTTCTTCAGCAACACTTCTGCTGTTGAGAGATTAGACTCAGGCCCCATTCTGCTGGCAGGACAACCATGAGGATACAGTCCCAAAGATGTCGCAGGGACTGGAGCTCCTCTTCCTGACGGGGGATTCCTGGTGCTCCCATCATTGTGTACAGGGAGATGGAGAGAGAGCTGAGCCCACAGGTGAGTGTGGAGTCAGTCTCAGGCTTGTTGTGCAGCTCTGCAGGATGCACAAAGACAGACAGACGGGTCAGCAGGAACCTCACGGCAGCCACATGTGTGTGAACAAACTGTGAGTGCAGAGATGTGCAGGTGGGAGGGCAAGGCTGGTTCTCCAACAAGTCCCTAATTTTGGCACGTAGCATTTAGGGAGTCCAAAGAGATCGTCTTGGATCCGTTATGCCAACAGCACCAAGGCCACTGTGCACGAGTGCTGAGCCAGCTGGTGACTGGGGCGTTTGCTCTTTCAGCAGAGCAAAGGCATCTCCTGGCACCCAGCTGCCCTGTGGCAGCAGGTCTCTGGCACGAGCATGGCACAGACACGGCTCCTTCCGTGTGCTCCAGGGCAGATCGGGGATTGTCCCCGTGTTTCGGCTTTCCTCCCTCCCAGTCACAGCCTGGGGGCGAATTTCCACACCAGCATTTCCTGCCTCTACCCCTTCGGACTCACCGGCTCCTGGGCTCGTTATCAAACAAGGCTCGTTTCTCCAGGGAATTTTGAATTTGGAGCAATTCTGGGAAGTCTCTGGATTTTGCATACGGTCTGCAGCAGTCACTGGGGATTTTTTATGCATTTGTTTTTCGTTTTATTTTGAGAGAAACCTTTGGAGAAGTATGACTTGCCTGGGGGCTGCCCCAATTTTTTCCATTTGTGCAGGCAAAAGAATATTGATAGGGAGGGGCAGAGACACCCACAGTACCCTCAGGGCTAAAGCTCTTCCATAGGAAATTGTTGTTTTCAGACAGATGAAAGCAGCTCCCTTTCATTTTTCGTTCGTGCACGGAGGGAGCCAAGTGCTGCTCAGGTGTGCTGATGTTCCCCCTGGGGCTCAGGCTCTCAGTGGAGCTGCCTTTCAGCTGCTCTGGAAATGAAATGTTATAGAATAGCAGAAGCATTTTGTTTGTAAAGGGGCATCCCCTGCAAATAAGTGCCAGCAGGCTGAGGGTGCAGTGGGGCTGTCAGCTGTCCTGGGCAGGACGTGGTGACAAGCCGTGGGGGGCGCAGCCCCTCTGATGGAGAGCAGACCTGGCACCAGCTCACCTGGAGCTGCCACCCAGTGCTGAGGCCACAGCCCACCCTCTGAACTGGCAGCTCCGGCCTGGGAACCAGGGAGCTCCTTCCTGCTCCCTGCCCACATCCATGCATCTACTGCCTGCTTTTTCCTTTGCTGCCAACGAGGAAGGCAGGGTGTTTGCTTAACATTTGAGGGCATGATTTATAAACAATTCTTAATGTGCCTTTTAACCTCTTTTTTCATTGTTTAAATTTCAAATTTTTTGGATGCAAATTCCTTAAATCAGTTCAATATGTTCTGAAGGGCTTTGCTAGAATTTGGGATGAATTGTTTCCAAATGGAAATGCACCACCAAAAAAAGCATGTCAGTGATTTTAATTGACTCTCCACTGTGTGTACACCCTTAAAAAATTGAAGTGTTTCCAATACTCATAGATGCCTCAATTTGGCAATGGTTTGGGTACAGGCATAAAGAAAGCAGAATATAGAAGTGTTACACCCCAGGCTTCACAAGGGATTCCCTCTGGATTTAATTGGGATTCCTGTAAAGCTTTGCAGAACTTTGCCAATGAAACTGGAAACCAGGTGAGCTCTTGGTGAACCTGTGTGAGGTTTGGTGCAACCCAAGTGGCTGTGAGGTTTTGGATGGGAACCAGGGAAAATCCAGTGATTCCACCTTGTCCTTCTATACAATTTTGGAGGGTTTTTTACTTGAAACACAAAACCAAAACTGAGGGCCCTGGATTTCCCTGTTTGGGGCCTTTTTAAATGAGGCAGATGGAGAACCAGTGATTTGAGGATTGAGCTGTTCTTCCCTGGAGGACTCATAATGTTCACTGCTGGCTTGAGCTGCCCCAAATTGGCTTTGCACCCAGTCACACCAGGCTGGGAACATTTCTTCACTGCAAGTTTAGAGAAGTCCTGAGCTCTAGCTGTGAACAAGAAAAGAAGTTGTCGAGAGAACAGCTAAACACAATCAAAGTGCAAGGTTTGCTCATATGAGGTTTTACTGAAGTGAGTTCCTCTTCATTCAGGTAACACCAAATTTCATAGGTGTGATTTTTAACAATTGTGTTACTACTAGAGTAAGAGAGATAAGGGGAAGCCTCGTACAAAAGCCACTTTTTTGAGTGACAAAGTGCTTCCAGCAGGACCAAGATGCCTGGTCCCCTTGTCTGGCTGCTGACCTTCCTCTCCTTTCTTAGAGGCACCTGCCCCTGCACTCTGTGCAGAAAGACCCTTCCCCAGGGCAGGGAGATCTGGAGGGAAAGCAAAGAGAAATATAGAAAAAGGAAGTAGAAAGGGAACCCTTGTCTCATGTTTTTCCTCTTTTCATGATGAAATCTGTTACAAGAAAAACCACATGTGTGATCCTGTGTTAGGTTCAGTTTGATGTCAGGATGCTGCTCAGGGCATTGGCTGCCCCCAGGGTGGGTTCCCCTCGTGCTCCCATGCCCTCAGTCTAAGGAAAACCTGGTTATGGTGCCCACACTCCATGCCTGGGGGACAGGCTGGTGGCTGGGAGGGGGTCATGCACCCCTCAGGCTTGTCCTCCCAGAGCTCAGGACTGGGCTGTTGTGGGGGCACAGGGGGGTCCCTGTGCTGCCTCTGAGCTGCTGCTCGATGGGTGCCACAGCCCTGGGGGGGGTCTCTTACTGTGCCTGTGCCTTTGGTTTGAAAAACCTCTGATGTGAAATCCAGGCTCCAGACCAAATTCTGCCTGTCTCAACTTTTTAATATCACATTTTTTACAATAGGTTTCTAGTATAGATAAAATAAGCAGACTTTGGCTTCTAAAGCGTGTTTGCTGTGCAAACCATGCAACCCTCAGTGGCACAATTATCTCCCACTCTTCCCACAGCTGGACTGTAGATGTGGATTTCAGATTCCTCAAAGCCACCAGGACCCAAATGACCAGGCAGCAGAGGGATCTGACCCACCACAACAAACTGAAATATTTCTTTCCTGGATACAAAACTGCTAACAATGGTCTGTTATTTTGATAGTGTGTAAAATCTGTTACCATCACCCCTGCTGCTCACACAGCATGTGTACCACACTGCAGGGAACAAAGGCAGCCTATGGATTCTTCCAGCATCCCTTGCTCTAAAGGAGACCACACTAGATGTGCCATACCAGAGCAAAACATACACACAGGTACCTTTTACAGAGCAAACTCCAAAGCATCACCTGCTCCTGCAGCAATCTGTTCTTTGGATTTCATGGTGTGTTGTTACACGTTGTTCAATCTTTTCCTGCCTGTGAGGCAAACCATCGAGAAAGCATCTGGGCAGAATGGCTCAGCCCCTGGCATGCAAACTATGCACAGGGGGGAAGATGCTGAGGAAAAAGAAAAAAGCTGGAATATCCAGTGGGCTGCAAGTCCTGCTGCCTGAAGCAGTCTTGCAGGGTGGGTGGTTTAATGAAGCCCAGGGAGGGCAGCCTGGTGTTCTGGGGCTCACACAGTCACACTGTCCTCTGGCCCAAACACTGGCTGCACAGCATCATCTGAGGCTGCAGCATCAGGGCATTCCAGGCAGAAAACTTGGGATTTTATCCTTCTATTTGCTGTTGTTCCCTGTGACTTTGCACATTTTGTCTCTCCTTAGTGTCATGATTGGATCCTAACAAGGTCTCTGGTGGCCAAAGGGTCCAGTTCAGTCAGGCTGGGGCAGCATTAACCAGAACAAGGCAAACTAGGCAAAGAAATACAACCTTTCAAGCCTCAGAAGGGAATGGTCTCTGAGGCCTGGGGTCATCCTGTGTGCTTGGCAGGAGGCTGTTTCCTAAAGGCTCCCACCCCAGGCACTGTCGTGGTCCTGTGCTGTCCTGGGCAGAGTTGAGAGAAGGAGAGGGGACCAAAGCCTCTGCTGTCCCAGCTGCCTCTCATGCCCTCAGTGATTTGCCTGTTCCCTGTTACTGCCCAACTCCATCAAGGAGCTTTTTCCAACAGCTTAGTTGCCTTCCTGTGCCCTGAGCTTCAGGAACAGTCTGAGTTTGTCCAGGAACGAATGGATTAGTACTAGAGCATCTCTGCTTTGGCTGTTGACATGTTTCCAACCTGGAATAATTAGGGAGTATCAAGCATCTTGAAAAGCAGTTGACTCTCACTAGATTTCCTGCCTGATTGCCAAGACAGAGGAATCAGATAATATGTGGTGATGCTGGGGAGTGTTTATAAGATCCAGACTCACCCTTCTCACAGGCTGTGCACATGGATGCATTACAGGACTGATCTTTCAGCAGACATCTCAGTAAGTAGTCTCCAATGTATAAAACAATGAAATCTTCCTCATCTCCCTGTTAAATACTTGGTGGTGCTCTTGCTCTTTGGTGGTGAGACCTATTACACAGCCTGGGTACAAAGGGAGTGCTCCAAGCAGCAGGGAGGCAGGTTTGGGGTTACAGTCCAAGCCCCCTGACTGTCCTGGCTCAGGACAGTCTCCTCTTCCCTCCTCCTGTCTGTGCAGACCAAGGCACACAAGTGCAGGTGTGGGTTCAATCTCTCCCAAGCTGGCTGTGGTGTACCTGAAGGCAGCCCGTAATGGTTTTCACACCTTTCAGGTCATGACAAGAAATGCAAGTGTTTTGAGGTTTTTCTCTGTCGTGCATAGGGGACATTTGTGTGATGTAATTAATTGTGCCCACAGTGCAAATAGTTTTAAAGGTGCATAATGTCTGGGAAGTGTGCACTGAACCCTGGGCTCTGGGGACAAGCTTGATTTCCTGAATGCATTTTGAACCTACCACTTCTGACAGTTCTCAATGTTTCTCCAAGCCATTTGCCCATCAGTTACAGAACCCACTTCAAGCTTGAACTATGGTTACCAATGTTTTCTAGTATTTTTTTATTAACCACTTCCACCATCTTGTAATTTAAAGCACCTGTCCATTTAAATTTTCCTTCTGACCTACTAAATAACCCTGCATGATACATACAATGAAACTAATGACTTTTGGATGATGTTGTTGAAAAGTAGCTTACAGAAAGGGAGTTGAATGAACTGCACTGCAGAAAATCCTTTTCATACCCCCTGGAAAACTGAGCTGCCACACCTTTCTGGTTCAGCAAATGGGGCTGAATACTAAAAGAGTTATCGCTGAATATTGTCTTGTGACTTCTCAGTGTCCTTGGTGTCATTGTGCAGCCCCTCCCATGGCCTTTTTGAGGAATGCCAGAGGCTCTGCTCAGCACACACAGGAGCACTTGCCCACTAAGGACAGCCATGCAAAGAAGCTGCCTGCTGCCTTCTGCTTCAGTCTTGTTCTTACAAAAAATAGGAAGCTTTGGCTTTTGTCGAGGACTAGTGAATATATTTGCTTCCAGCCAGAGCAGGAGCAGCTCTGTGCCTGTGCTGCAGTCACCTCTTTAGTGTCTGTGAACCCAAAAGGGTTCTATTAAGGTGACCATAGGTAGTGTACCATGTGGGAAAGCAGAAAGGGAAAAGCCTGGGAGAAAAAAACAATAATCAAAGTGCAGACAACTGCCAAAACACACACCTCAAATGAATTCTCACAAGTAAATTCATTGAGAGATCATGGAGCCATAAGGAACAGCCTGGTCAGTACTGGGCATTGTTTGATTTCCCCCATTTAATGAAGGCCTTCACATCTCTGAAGGTTCCAGCACCAGCCTTCAGGTGTGTCTGAGCTCCCTGTGAGCCATGCTGCTCCATGGGGCAATGGATAACACCTCACACCCTGGAGCTGGGAAACCAGGGAGACAATCAGGAGCCTGTGGAGGGGCACAGCTCCTGTCCTGGGCCCAGCAGCCACCAGCACACACTGGTTGGAGGCATCAGAGTTCTGCATTGCGGGCCCTATGGACCGTGCTCAAGGCTGGCAGAGCATCTCTGAGGTCAGCTCAGTTGTTGGAGGGTGGTGCTGAAAGCAGCAAGTCCATGGGTTTGATCCCTGGATGGGCCATTTGCTCTAAGAGTCGGATCTTTGCAGGTCCCTTTCAACTGAGGATATTGTGTGATCTCCTGCTCAGACAGTGCTGAGCTCCAGGGATGGCTGGCAGCCAGCCACATCCCCAGCTGAGGCTTTTCCACAGAAAGCCACCTCTCCTGAGTGCTGGTCATGTGTCCTTATCTCCATCCTGCAAGAGCTTGCTGCAGGCCTCTGAGATTTGTCACAGGGAGTAAGAAGAAGATAGTTCAAGAGTTGGGTAATGATGTGCACTGAGAATTGGAGACTGCAGAGATAAAAGGCAACTAGTAGCAAAGCATAAAGACTGACACCACTTAAAAGGGCAGGAGAAGTAAAATGGCTAGACACATCATAGCCCTAATGGGAAACACATGAGAGATGCTGAGCAGAAAATGCTGGCAAACAGATGAGGTCTCTGGAAAAAGGAAAAAAAAAAAGAAAAAAGAAAGGAGGAAACAGAAAACAAGATGGAAAGATAAAATTTCAAAGCAAGCCCTAAATGGGTAGCAGTTCCAGCTAATAGGAAGACCTGTAGTGATTTTTCCAAGTAGTACACAGAGAAGTTGATGATCATTAACATCTTGATTAATTTATTATCAGACAATTCAGTCCTGTCAATGCCAATTCTCTCCAAGAGACTAGAGGTAGTTTGTAATGTGAATAAAAGCAAAGGAATCCCTAAAACAACTGATCCTCATTGTCTGCATGTCCATACACTGAACACTCAGGAGTTAACAGTGTGACAGGCATGAGGACAGGCAGCAACCTCAGCCCTGTCACCTCCTTCCCCCTTGTTGCAGCACCTCCTGTGTCCCAGTTCCCACCCCCTGGCATTGCCCAGTGGCTCCTGGCCCAGAGTGGGAGCAACAAACCAGACCCTGCTCCATGCCCCAGCTTCCTGCTGCTGCACAGCCCCTGGGAAAAGCCCTTTTCCACGTTGTCCCTGTGCACATGGAGCACAGAGGGGGCCAGCACGGGGCCAGCAGCAGCGAGCTGGAGGTGCCACAGCATCGTGGGGAGGCCCAGGGCAGGTTCCCACTGGGGACACACTGGCTGTGTGTTCCTGTGCTGCTGGCAGGGGTTAATCCCATGCAAAAGCTGCATCTCCACAGCCCCAGCTGAGGAGGGAGGGCAGCCTCTGCACGCACAGAGCTGTGGAGCCCCGTGGAGAGAGAGAAAACTGAATTTCCACAGTCCTGTCTGCTCCTGCTACCACATGGGGAGCTGCTCCTGCATTTCCTCCATTGTTTTCAGAAGGATTTGCAGGTTCTGAACCCTTGCTGAAGTCGTCCATGAGGCAGGAGTCACTAACTTGGGACTCACTGGCAGTAAGACAGGGTAAAAGCATAGAAGGAGTTGGGGAGTTGGCTGTCCCACAGCATGGCTGCAGCACTGAGTTCTGAACGCTGGATACATCACATCCAAGGCAGAGCTCTGGGGAGGGGCTCAATATACCTTGATTTTTAAATAAAATATAATTTTTCATGCCTCACATCATGTTTTTGCAGCAAGGCTTTGCCACATTCTAAAGCTAAAAATAATCTTCTTGCACTTTTAATCAGGCTTCGTTATGAATGGCAGATGCTTGAAACCAACGTGAAAATCATCATCAGTTGTATTTATTGGCTAAATTCCTGCAACACTCAAAGTTTGAGGAAAATCAAACATGTTTGACAGCTGGTAGAATGAAAGGAAAGGATAAATCTTACCCTGAAAGCATGCACCATATTTATCATAAGCTGTTAAACTCAGAGAAGCATCAGCCTTGCCCCAGGATCCCACCCAGCCCCGTTGTAACAGGGCCCCAGAGTTCCTGCACAGCTCTGGGGGGCAGAGGTGCCTCTGCAGATGCTGGGCCTGTTTGCCAGTGCTCATGTGCCCGGGTTCTGTGCTGTGGGGGCACAGCTGTGCCCACTGGGGCGGGCAGGGGGCTCTGTGCCAGCCCTGCCCCCCAGCAGAGCTGTAGCTGCTCCTGGGCACTGCAGGGCTGAGCTCAGGGGCTCTCCTGCCCTTCCCAAGCAGAGCTGGAGCCCTGTGCTGCCCCTGGGACACCTCCTGACTCCCTGGCTTCCCCCTGAGCGCCAGCTCCCTGTGCTGCCTGTCGCGAGATGCCGGATTGCTGCGGTGCCTTCCAGAGCAGAGATGTGCTGCTGGGCTGGGGCTGTGCCCGGGGGCTGCAGGGGCTGCCCAGAGACACTGGGGGACCCTGCAGCCCTTTGGGAAACGGGGTGATTGGTATCTCTGCCAGTAATTTAAGTACAGAAAGATAAAGTTTCAGCTAACTTGTTAACCTGATTGGTGAGCACTCACTGCAGGGTCGCATTTCACCCCCAAATAATTGGAGAATTGTGATTTGCATTCATTCCCTCTTCACCTGCAGGTCAGGGGAGCACGGCATGTCCTACAGCATTTGAACAGCTGGTTTGAGGTAGTGGAATGTACCTCGGAGTCAGGGCAGGTTACATCAGCCTGGGTGAGCCCTTCCTCTCACCTCAGAAGCACAAGGTGGCCTCGTTCCTTTCTTAGCACAAACAGTTATGTGGCTCTATAAAATAGTTGCAAACTTTCTGTTGATACATGTTTTATGTTTATAATGCATTCCCAATAAGGACCCTAGGAAAAAGATTGTCTGAAATAAAAATACATGAGTTAGAGAAAAGTCCCATCTCACTAGAAGAAGTTTGCAGATTATTATTTCGGTCTGGTTTTGCTCAGTTTCACACAATACAGATTTATTCGTTTAAAATTAAATATTGCAGTAAAATAATTCTGCAGTGGAGTGATGTACTGTGCTTATAACCCCGTGATCTGTACCTATAGCAATTAGTATGTTACAATTTAAGTATTATATTTACTTTTTACTGAATGTAATCAATCCCAAATTCCATCATTTTTTTACAAAATGAAGCCTGTCTGCAAAGGGCAGCACAAGTGGGTAACCTTATCTCCCCTGAAAATAAACAGCAACTTGACTAAGAATCAACCCCAGATTTTCCAAGTAGAAAATACATTATTTCCTCAAGCATCAGCATCCCCGAGTTTCCAGTGGGTTTAGAAGATGAGATCCCCTCAAAAGCCAGGGAAATGTTCAGCAGCTGAAGGGGTTGGCAGAGGAGCCTGGCCTTTTGTCCCTAATGGGATTGGAAGAACTGAGCTCACCAGCATCCTTCCTCCCAAACCTGCTTTCCTCTGGCACTTTGTTCCGTGCATTCCTGCCCCAAAGTGATTCTGATCCCCCACTTCCCTCCTCCCATGTTTATGGTGCAGGGGCAGGGATGTGACACTTTGCTCTGTCCCATATTTGCAGGGAAGGACAGGGCTCCCAGGTGGGGGCTCAGGGCAGGTTGTGGAGCTGCATCATCATTATTGTCTGTTCACTTAAACTACCAGCAGAAGTTACGTGAAAACTCTGGCAGCTTTCTGAAGTCCTACATCTACATCTTCCATAAAAATAAATATTCCACTTTTTTTTTCCCCCCATGTTACTCACATTGTCTCTCAGTCATATTGAGCCTCTGCAATTTCAAGTTATTCCAGCATTTCCTGCTTAGATTATTCTATTCTTTGTGAGGGGCAACATAGAAATGATTTTAAAGCCTGTGTTTTAACTAAGGTTTTGTTTCTACTCCCCTTGGGATGTATGGGAAGAGTTGCATGAATTAGACTGACCCTAATTAAACATCAACATGGGCTAAGGTAGAATTTCTCCTGATCCTGGGACTCTTGTTCAGGAGCAGTAACTCCATGTCTGACCTTTCCCTGGGCCTGCTGCAGAGGAGGCTCTTGCAGGGTGGCATTCACAGCTGTGGGTGCCCACACTGGCCTGTGCTGGCAACGAGGTTCTGCCAGGTGAGGGCAGGTTGGATGGGCAGACTGAGCTGTGCTGGAGCCAGTCACCCCATGCTGGGGGGGCTTGCAGTGTGCCCCCTGCCCACGGGGCAACCAGGGGCGTGGAGTGCCTGGGGCTGGGTGGGCCTGGGGGAGCTGTGCCCCCCTGCCAGTCTCCTTGTGTTTGCAGAGGGGTGTTTTATGCAGAGCCATAGTGTAGACAATGTGTAAACTGTTGGGAAAGAAGAAAATGATTTTGGGTTGAGCGCCTTGTCTGAACTTTGTCCTTTTCTCAAGCAAAAGAAAATATTATTTCACCTTTTAAAGAGCCACACATAATAAGAGGCAAAATGTCAAGACCAGTGTTGATATAAACCCTCAAGGAAAACAAACATCTATGTGACTTCTCCAAAAGGTCTCACTTCCTCATCCCTCTCCCCCAGTTTAAACAGATTTAGTAACTGAGGAGGAAGCGAGGAGGGAGGGTTCTCCTCTGGTCACTGCTGGAGGTCCTGGGCATGGACCCAGTTCCACAGCATCCCCAGTGGGTGGGTCTGGCCCCACAGGCAGCAGCACCTGGCAGGATGTGTGTCCAGGGTGAGAAACCCTGGCTCTGCCAAGGGAGGGTGGTCACCTGGGGCAGAGCAGGACAGAGCCAGGGACCTCTTTCAGCACACGGGCCAAGACAGACTCTGCCACAGCCTGTGCTGCTGGGGGGGCGAGGGCTCTGCAGCACGTGGTGCCTCTGCAGGGCTGGGGGAGGCCTCGGCAGGATGGGTGGGCACACAGACACTCTCCCACTGTTGGCTGTTTGGATCTGTTGGCTTTTCCAGGGAGTTCCTGTGGTTGGAGCTGTTGGCAGCTGGCACTCAGGAATGAGAAGTTGCTTGTGTGTTGGGTCATCCTATTCTTGTGTTATCTTTAGTGAAGGGTACAGTGAAGTCCGAGGCCACTCAGAGGTAAAGCTGCACTGTGCATTTTTAGAGTGAGTTCCCTTCTGCTCCCACCATGCATCCTTACTGCTCCTGTTGGTCTCGCCTCTTCCCTCGAGCTCTGCACTGCCCAGCATCCTGATCCTGCAAAAGGCCCTGTTTGGAATGACAGGAGTCCTGCTGCTGGGGACAGGTTCAAGCTCTTCCAAGGCCGTTCAGCAGTTAGCCTGAAATATGACATTTCCAATGACAGTGCTGCTACCAGAGAGCACAGACACAGTAATTCCTGCCCACAGCAGCCATAACTGTCACACAGTGCAGCACAAAGTACAGAAATTAATAATTAAAAGCCTTGAAGAGGCTTCAGAAGAGCTGTGTTAGTATGCACAACGGCACCAGGATAAATCACAAGCAATGCAGAAATATGTTTGCAGGTTCACTCATAACAGTCATGATATTTGGAGTCCCTTTGGGAGCAATAAATGACAGAGAGTCTGTATTATAAAAATAAACATGAACTTAAGTGGCAAGGATTCATTTAAACCAAAAGGAAAAAGACTTTTCTACTTAAACTAACTGTTTAATGTGAGTAGAGCAAGTTTTACCTGGGAGTATCTGCTCTGTGCCAGGAGGAGGGACCACAGCAGAGGAACTGGTTGACATTGGCTGCTTCACCTCAAAGGTGTTTGTCCCAATAACAAGCACAGGTTTCTAACAAAACTCTGCAAAATATGAGCCTCAAAATGCCGTTCCAAAGTGAAAACAAAAGGCAGAATGTAGCTGTCTGTCCCATGGCCCTTTTGTTCAGTCTTTTCTTAAGTCAGTGACTATTATACAGTCCTGGGGGTTTATCACAGGTGTCATGGAATTCAATGACTCCAGGATCCCTTGGGCTGTATGGGATTCCTCACTCTGAGTTTCCAGTTCTTGTGCTTACAGCCCAGAGCTGATAGTTAGTGGCTCTTGTGGTGCTGCGAGAGCAGGAGACAACCTGAAACTTTATTTATTGATACTAATAGTTTTAAGCCACTTGAGTGGATTTTAAGAACCTATTTTTGATGGTTTTTTCTGAATAAGGATTTCAGCATTTTGTCCCAAGATGCTTTTTCAAGTTTAAATGCTGACAGGCTTTTCCAATCTGATACTCTTCTTTTTTTCCTTTGGTTGAAAAAATCAACTTAGAACGTCCTTCCGCACCAACTGGCAAATGATCAAAGGACCCCACCCATTTGTTCAGTGAAACCGAGTGTGAAGCGCCCCCACGTGTTGCTTGGCACTGGGGGGGCACAGCGGAGCTCCGATGAGCTCTTGGCAGGCAGGGAAGGGAGCCGGGAGCAGCCAGGAGCCAGCACTGTGTCAGCACCCGGGAAAATCAGCCAGAGGCTCGTCCAAGCCTCCCCTTGGCGAACCACGTCCTGGGGGTGGTACCCCTCCCGGTGGGGATGGTGCCCGGGGCAGGGCTGCCAGCGCTGCCTTCGCTGCTGGCTCCTCTGCCCGCACACCCCCGGCCTCTGCTCTCGGCTGCCTCTTGCTTCGGAGAGCGTCTCCTCTTTACAGCTGCGTTTCAATTAGCTCCCTAAATAAATATCATTTTGATGTGTGGTCTCATGGTGGGTTATTAAACTGCTTCCAAAATGCTTTTCACTGAAAAGCAGCTCGCTTTCCACCGGGTTATCCTACTCTGTGATCCACTTCGCACTTCGGATGTAAAAACCCCGCGGGTCAAACACGCACAAGCATTTGTTTTTCGCTTGGTAGCCGACTTTGTCCTAAGCTCGTGAAGAATTAGCCCTTGAAGGGTTCTCGGCGGCGGGCGGAGCGTGTGCAATCTGCGCAGGCAGCAGCAGATGGAGCCAAGCGAGAAAAGAAGGGTTTGAGCATTGAAGCGTTTCTCCCACGGTGCAGGTTTAGGGCTTGACTTGACCCGATTAGGAAAAAATTTCTCATTTAGTTCCTAATGCTTTGAAGGTAATACAGGGAATAATTGTGCATAGCTCTGCCAGCACAAAACCCAGTGGAAAACAGTGGCTTTTGGAAAAGACTTGGAGGCAGTTTAGCTTGAGGGATGAAGTATACAGGGAAAGGGAGAGAGAACAGTTGCATTATTCCACATTATTATTCTGTATTATTCTGGCAAGTGAGAGATGGGGAAGGTAATCTGGGAGGGTGGAAACTCAAGCAGGTTGTGGAAGGGACTTCTACTGGAGCTGGAATAGAAGAGGGTGAAGGAGATCATCTCAAACCCACCCTGCAACTCCAAGAAACTAATTTTTCCTTTAATGTCTTTAATTGGATTTAACTCGTGCTGAATGTTGCTCTGTGAAGATGTTGTTTATTTGGAGGTCGCTGCATTCTGGTGGTCAGCAAACACATCTTGATGTGCTCCAAGTTCTCTTGAACATCACGTGGGGAAAGGCAGTAGAGAAAGACAAAAAGTAATTTAGTCCAGTTCTTTCTGTCTCTGCATTTATTTTATTTTCAACACCTGAGGTTTAAAACCTTACCAGGAGTACTTTGTATGGGAAGAATTGAGAAAGATGAATCATTTAGCATTATTCCAAGCTTCCTCTGTTATTACTTGTCCTTCCCCTTTGCTGGGCCTGCACTGGATGTGCCAAGGCCAGCGTTGCTCTGGAGGGGGGACACTCGAGGCAGAGGCTGGGAGGCAGCTCTGGATTGTCACAGATTTTTAGTACATGATGAAAGGCACTAACAGATCCAAAGGAGATGAATCAGATGTTCTAGAGAGGTACCGAGAGTGCTCAATCTGCTCATCTTAATGAATTCTTGAAGCAGCATTCGGGGTGGGGGGGGGGTGGGGGGGGCCCCTTGGCTGCAGTCTGGGGGAGGAGGAGGATGGCAGCACGGAGCCCTGGGCAGGTGGCTGGGATGACTGGCCATGCCCCAACCTCCACAGGCTCCTTCTCCACGTGCTGTGACCATTGCAGAGACAGAAACAAATGGATAAAATCTCTCCATGCAAACAGGGAAAAATTCTGAGGTTATTTTATTTCTCTAAAAGTATTCGGAAGGTGAATAAAAAGAGTAGAAGGATGGTTTTCAAAAGCCTCTAAAACTTTAGCCTTTTTTACAGTCCATTACTACAAACATATTTTGCCTGTGATCCTCCAATGTCAATCAGTCAATGCAACTGGCAAAAAAAATCAATGCTTTACAATTGTAATTACCCAGATGTTCTACACTTAGTGTATAGATATTAAATTCTCATAAATAATCCCATCAGATCCATTTGATTTCAACTGTACTGTATTGTTGTTAAATGAAATGAATACTATATTTAAATTTATTCCCCTTGCAGTTCCATTGTTCAGCTTTATTTTGATTTCTTTTAAAAGACAAAGAGAAAAGCGCATCCATCCTAGGCAGCAGGCTACAGTCAAAACAAATGCACATCAAATAAGTTTATTTAAGCAGATGTGCTCATAAAATGTTAACAAGACACCAAATAATTACAGGAAAAGGCTAAAGTCCAACTCGGTATGGAGCCCAAAGGTCTGAGTTCTATTTAAGACAGAGATCAAATAAAATACGCACTGACAGTGTAACACCAAGTCTTCTATCACCAGTGATGCAGCCATTGTTTTCCAGCCAATAAAGTTTTATGTGCCAATGGAGTTGTATCCAAATCACATAAAACACCCGGCCACAGAACATGCAGAATAGACTAAAATGAGGTTTATGGTTCAAAATATTGTCCCAGTGTGGATTCGTTTATTCTCTGGCCCATTCTGACATGGGGGCTAAGTTGCTTGCGACAGTTGATGGCTTCGAATGTTGGTGTTCCTGCCCCACAGAAACCACAGCCCTGTGCTCTGCCATCGGGCGCCTTCACTTGCCTCAGTCAGCCCTTGGGATCCCACAGGGATGGACCATTGGCTCCCTGAGTGTGACTCGTGAGGTTTGGTGGCACACATGGCGCCCCAGGACAAGAAGGGAGAGGGCTGAGACCTCGAGGAGGGGGTGGCTGCAGGGCTTGGCTGCCTGTGCTCCCTGCCCGTTGGCAGGACCGGGCAGCAGGGCAGCTTCATTCTGCTCCACGCCTGAGCACGGGGTGCCCCAACACTTGGGGAGAGCTGGAGGACTAAAGAGGTTCTTTGCTCTGAAGGTCTCCGGGCTCTAAATAAGTGTCTTAGTCTCTCTTTGCTTCCGTCCCTTACCTACAGAGAGGGCTGAACACCTTCCCCCCGGCAGAGCTCAGCTCTCCTCTCCCCCCGCCTGCAGGTGCTGCCAGAGCCTGGCAGAGCAGGGTGTGCCCTCCCAGGCACAGACAGGAGAAGCCCCTGGCCCTCTCCCTGCCTGTGGGTGCGCTGGGGAGTGCGGTGCCTGAGGCTGGGAGGGGATAGGATCCCTGCTAAAGCGAGAATGCAGGTGTTAATGTTTGTTCTGGTCCTGTCTCCTCTCAGTCTGTGCAGAATCCACATGGGATCCTCAGTGGAGTGAAGTGTGGCTTTCCCCTGCACACAGGCATGTCCTGAGCAATGCTTCAAGGCTAACAAAGTTCTTTCTTTTCTCTGGCTGCAAAGAAGAACTTAAAAATGTGATCAGAAAGGACTCTGTTCTAGCCACTAGGAATGAAAATAAAGGGCAGTTTAAGATCCAGTGTTTTTAAACTGCTCTTTGGAGCTCTCTAAAGCTATGTGATGTACTTTGAGCGCCTTGGCTTATTGCTGCTGCAACCGGCTTCCCCTCGTCGATTATTTTATTCCTGTTATTTCACTAACAGGCAGTGTTCCTGCTTCCACCTGCTGGACATCTGCGGGTCTCGGTGTGTCATTTGCAACAAAATTTCGGGTAACGTTTTCCTTTTCATTCCAAATTACGGATCCAACAGATACGATTTGTATGTATCAGTGTCTCTAAATATTCCAGGTTGGTGTTGCAGGATGGTGACCAGAATGTATGTGTTGGCAGATGCTTCTTTTTAAGTATTTCACTGCAGTGAAAACAAGGCTGAAAGTCAGCCTTTTTTTTCTTTTTTCTTTTTCCTTTTCTTTTAAGATACCTACATGATTCTATATCATTTTAGAATATATAAACAAGCTTTAAATTATTTTTCCTGGACAGTGTCAGGATTAGAACAGCAGTTTCAGAGGCGAAAGTCCTGTAATTAAGACAGCATGCCAATCAAATCCCATCAGTGAAACGCATTTCGTTAATATTTGTTTTTCTACAGTTAAGCACGTTACCAACATTTTAGCAGTTGACATCTGTCTCTCATAGAACAACTGTAGTTGAAATGAAAACGCCATTTTTTCTAAGGTAATTGTATTTTAGAAGCACATATTCTTGCTGATGGACACGATGTTTTCAGCCGTGTATCTCAGAAAACTGTTTAGCCACAAATACCAACCGCTCTGTAACCTCTGCCACAAGGAAACAAAATGTTACTCTGAAAATTTCTCTTCGTCTTTTCCATGTTTTGCCTTCTATACCTCCTGCTCTGGCAGCAGAAATGCTTCAGGTTTTCACAATGAAATAACACGCAACGTTTCTGCGTCTTCTTTGTGGAATTCAGCTTGAAAATTCAAAATCTTGCAGGCTTCACAACTGTCTTTTCACATTTAACAGCAGCATTTTACTATCTTACCATTTATTTATATTAATATATCTTATTAATATCTCATTTAATATAATGTTTTCCTAATTGACAGCACTTTATCTTAGCATCTTTGACTGCACAAAGGCGAGGAAAAGATTCTCTAGTGTAAGTGGTGTCAGAAACGAAAGCCTGAAGGCGCTGTGGTTTGTCGGTGGGTGCCGGCGGCTGGGAACCAGCCCAGGGAGGAGCCCCGTGCCCTGTGTGCTCTGCGGGGACGATGCTCCGCGCGAGAGGGGGAACCCGAGGGTGTGACCCCTCATCCTCCACCTCCCCAACTTTCACAGCTAAGGAGAACAGGACGCAGGAGCCCCTTTAACGGGCTGCATTGGCCTCCAGAGGAATCTTATAACCTGTCATATAAAAACCCATCAACATCCTCGGTCTTCCCCTGCGTTTATGAGCAATGTGTATATTCCTCAGCACTAGTAAAAATTAAGACGCAGGCGCTCCTGCGCTGGTGATAGTGCAGAATCTGCCTCGGTGTCTGTCCCAGCAGATCCTGGCTCCGGCTCCGTGGCGAGAGCTGCGCTGCCCCGGCAGAGCAGAGCCCCGGAGCCGCTCTCGGCGGCCTTTCCTCTGCGAATTCCCCTCCGAGAACCCTGAGCGGTGTGGGCTGCTGAGCAGGGCTGGGCCCGGTGCGGGGCAGGGCTGGGCCCGGTGCGGGGCAGGGCTGGGCCCGGTGCGGGGCAGGGCTGGGCCCAGTGCGGGGCAGGGCTGGGCCCGGTGCGGGGCACGGCTGGGCCCGGTGCGGGGCACGGCTGGTCCCAGTGCGGGGCAGGGTTGATCCCAGTGCGGGGCACGGCTGGTCCCAGTGCGGGGCAGGGCTGGGCCCGGTGCGGGGCACGGCTGGTCCCAGTGCGGGGCAGGGNGGGCTGGGCCCGGTGGGGGGCAGGGCTGGTCCCAGTGCGGAGCCTCTGCTCTGCTCCAGTGCCCCGCTGCCTGAGCCGCACCGCTGCAGCCACAATCGGGAGTGTCCATACACTTATCGATCAGTTTGTACGACGGGCTATTTGCGGTTGGGGCTTGGCTTTGTTTTGTTTTCTAAAACTGGTTTAAGCAGCGATGCGGGTTGAGCACGCGCGGAGCTCGTTCTACGTGGACAAGTGACTGAACAAATCGGGGTTTGTGCGATGGAACTCTGCTTCTAAAGCATAAGATCATCACTGGACGTGTGGGTGCTGACCCCGAGCTTTCGGGTGACTGAGACTGCAAACGAATGCTTTCACATTCGCAGAGGTCACATCGAAAATCACACTTTGAAGTTCTCCATCCACTGTTTTTCTTTATTTATAGTCCCTTTTCACTCAGGTTGGAAAGGTCCTCCAGTTTGTGGTAGATATGACTCTTTCGGTACGTGTGTGTCGGATAACCTGGCTGTTCCTGGGGAACACCTTTCCCCGTGTGTTATGCAAATACCGAACTTCAGAAATACCATGGGAATGTCTACGGAAAGAGCAAAGGCAAGGCTCGGATGCGGAGAGGGAAGCTTGCTCCATCGCCCTCTCTGACTCTTTTCCCCGTTTTCTACACGCGGAGCTACGAAACCCCAAACCTCCTCGATTGAGGAAGAATCGGGCACCGCGACTCCAGAGAAAAACATGCAAGTCCCTCTTTCTAAAGAAGCAAGTCTGTGGTGCGGGGAAGGGGGACACATGGGCTCATCTGTCCTTGACGAACTGAGGCTGAGGGTGAAAGTGCTTATTGTCCATGATAACCTCTGAGCCGCGGGATCAGAGGGATTCTTTTAGGAAAATACTTTGGGAAGGAATTCCTCACCATTACGATGCCACAGCCGAGTTTATATAAATTTACGTTTCGAGATAAATAGAAATAGTAAGCAATAAATTTGACTTATTAAAATGAGAGAAAGAAACAACCGTGTTCCTCTATGCCCGCCGGTGTCCTGGAACGGGGCAGGAGTGCGGGCAGCAGCGGTGGCAGCTGGCGCCAGGCGATGGGAGCGCTCCCCTCCCGGAACTCTCCAAGGGCCGCTCCAGGTTTCGCCTTGCCAGCACCCAGCATGTCAGATAACGCAGACATGCAAGAAAAGGCGAGAGGACAAGGAAACGCTGCCAGGAGAGCCTGCAGCCTCGCGTGCATCTCCCGAGCGATCAGCTGGCAGCAGGTGAGGAATCCCACGCTGGGAATTGCATCACGCACCGCTCGCCGTGACGAGCTGCCAGGCGCGTGGTGCTGGGGAGCAAGATGGTCTGAGGGGAGCGAGGCCAGAGCAGCCTCCAGGACGAGGGGGCTCTTTGAGGGGATGGAGACAGACGGCCTCTCCTGACTCTCCTTCAGCCTCTCTCGGGGCTTGTTCAGCGTTATCCCGCTTTCCGTGCAGGCTGCAGCGTTTTGCTTCTCTCTCGTTGTACCGCGTGTACTTGGAGTTCCGAAGCAAATCCTTCCACCCTTGCATTCCTCAATGACAGCGCAATAATCGCTAATACAAACCAGAGCGGAGCACTCCGCTCAGGGCAGCGCTGCTTATTCGCGCGGCTTCTGATATTTCACATTTTAAGTGATCGTTTTATAATTGACAAGGCAGCTCCGGAGAGCCCAACAGCCGCTGCGACACTGTCACCCCCGACTGCAGCTCTTGCTGTTCTTATGTTTACGTAAAAGCGACGCTGTCCGCAGGCAGAGCCCTCTCCTCTCTTCTCCTCTCCTCTTCCTCCCGAAAAAGCTGTTTTTCATGTCTCTCTTCAAGAAGCGCCGGGGCAGCGGCGCTGAGTGGGCCGTCGGAGAAACGGTGTCAGCGCGGTCCGGCCCGGCCCACGCGCCGCACCGGCCCCAAGGGGGGCTCTGGGCGGCCCCGGTGGGGAAAGGAGCCAGCTCGGGGCGGCCAGGGGAAACGTTAGTCGTAACAGAGAGGCCTCCTAGCACCAAGAGGAAACGGTTTCTCGTTGTTTTTTTTCCCCCGCGACAACGGAATTGTATTAAGTTCTTCGATTAAACCTACGGAAATGGCAGCGCCTCGGAAAAGCAGAGAAGCGGCCAGGTCCCTACGCCTCCGAGGAGCTGACCCTGTGACGGGAACCCGCTTCCCCCCGGCGAGCGGTGCCCGCCGCCCCCGGCAGCCGCCTGGGCTGCCCCG
>VXBA01003360.1:32200-59820 GCA_013399895.1 Serilophus lunatus
GGAAAAAAAAAAAGAAAAAAAAAGGGGAGAATAAAGTTTACTTAAATATCTTGGTTCTTGAAATTTGCTTTAAATAGATTTTTCTGTATGTAGTAATGTAATTTTAAAGGTCAGATTTCTCCAGAACTCCCAGGACTATAATCAAGCATTGTGTGTGTATATCTTTGGGAAACTGGTGTCTCATCTTTCTTATGAAAGCAAGCTTCTGATGGGTCAGATATCAGACCTTACACCTTTCCCTGGGTCAGGCATGGTTCTACCCATCCAGGGATGAGGGCATTTCACGTTAGAGGGAAGGGTGAAAATAGTTTTTCCTTGGGTTTGGTTTTTTTTTTTTTAAATAAAAACGTTGGCTTTGCGAATCCACCCCTATGCTTGGAATGTTAGAATAAATCCTGGAGGAGGTGGATTAGTGGCCCAAGCCCAGTTTGAAATAGTCAGAGATGCCCGATAAATATAATTTTTCACAAAAATATCATCAGTACCTCAGTAGGACAAGTGGGCTTATATTTTGGTCTCTTTTTGAAGAAGGAATTCAACACATTTTTGCATGAGTACATCCTGATGTTTTGAGTTAATGTAAAGTACTTATTCTGCTAAAATTTAGGATTTTGAAGGTCAGGTGCATTTAATGGCAGGGTTTTTAAGGGAAATGGCACCAGGGAAGCTGGCTTTTGCAAGCTCAAGTCAAACAGAATCTCTTTGATTTTAATTAGAGCTTTAGCAAATTGCTGCACATTTGGAACATTATGCTTAAAATTATTTTTTTTCTTTCAGTTTTCTTTATAATAAACTGAAATCTTCAGAATGAATATATTTTTAAAATAGTTGTACTTTGGATCTTTGCTTAAATTTATTTATTGAAGCACTCAGTGCTTCTTTCTGAAAATCCTTATAATTTATAAATACTATATTTCTTTCCCATATGTATATTTCCATTTTTGTGACTGTGCTTTTCTGGTTTGTTTTTCTGTTACTGCTCAGTGTTACATAACGATTTGCCCTAGTTATTGCTGACAGTAAAAAAAGATACCTTATGAAAAATAACTGTTTCAGGTTACACAGTTCATATGTAAGCAATGCATATAATTTATAAAAAAATCTGTATTCCCGTTCTAGCTTTGAAAATAAAGGCTGTAGAAAAGGTTTTTATTCAAGGAACCGCACAGCAACTGCTAAGAGTTGTGATTTCATAATTTTTCTAGGTTTTGCTTAGGGTGGGAAAGACAAATATTCAGGTTTTTGTTCTATTAGATGTGTCAGGCATTGTTTTAGCACTGCTTTTGGATGCTGTTAAAAAAGACCCAGCATGTATTTCTGGTATGCTTTTGTACTGTTGTTCATCTTTGAGTCCTTTCTTGTCGGTGGCTGGGTTGGTTTTGCTGTGCAGTCAGCACGGAGCAGCACGTCCCTCGCAGGGAGGAAAGCAAAGCCCACGAAGCCTCGATGCTGTGGGGGGACCTTCCTCTCTCCAGATTTTGGGAATGCTTTCACACGAGCGTAGCACTGAGGCTGCTGTTTCGCAGTTGAGTTGTGTTTCATGTTGGAAATACAACAAAAGCTTCCCGTGAGTGAACGTCTCTCGGTTTTGGGGCTGTTATTTTTCTCGCAGAGCCGAGCTGTGGAATGTGGCAGGAACGCGGCGCAGGAGGGACCAGAGGTCCCGGGTTCTGCTGCCTGCACAGCGGGCAATGGCAATCTGCTCATGACACCATTTGAGTTGTTTTCAGCTTTCCTGGTTTATTTTTAACCGAGGAGCTGCAGCCGTGCTGTTCTGCTCAGGGGGGCAGTTGGGCAGCCCCGGGAGCTCAGCAAAGCGTGTGGAGCAGGGGGTCCCTCCGTCTGCTCCTGCCTCGTGCAGGATGGGCGCTGGTCCCTGCGTGGGTCACTAGGAGACAGCACGGAAGAGGGTGAACCTTAGAGAGCCTAAGCACATGCCCTGGACATGGAGTAATGATTAAAGTTATGTCATCCACCAAAAATGCTTTTAAAATTCGCTGAAATGCTCTGGCATTGTTGCTGAAAATCCCCCCAGCCCTGCAGCATCGGGAACATCAGCCCCATCAATAGTCAGCTGGACGATCAGGCCCTCGTGGCACCTCACGGTAGTCGCCAGGGCAGGAGTGTTGGGGAAAGGTGGCTGTTCTTTGGGGCACTGAGCCCCCAGAGCCCCCGCGGCCCCACGGGGGATGGCACGGCCCCAGTGCCACCGCAGCCTCGGGGCTGGGCTGCCCCAGGGATGCTGGCAGGGCTCTGGCACCGAGTGTGTTTGGAGAATTTGGGGAGACATTTTGGTTTTCTGCTGCAATCATGGTAACGTTGGACAAAATAATGTGATTTGTGCTGGTCGTGGCAGAAAACGAAAGGGAGGATCTTTGGGGGATGTAGGTAACATGCAGTTGAATTAACAGGAGTGTCATTTATAATGCTTTACTATTAACCTGAGAAAAAATAACCTATAGATGTGAAATGCACTGCAAAAATTTGTTCACGGGGTATTAGAACAAACAAGAATATTTGTTTTCTGCTTAGAAATCAGGTCTATTGTTTTTTTGGCCTGAACTTCTGAAGCAGTTCAAAGGCATATATCACCTTCCCAACTATCAATAATATATCATGATAGAACAGCTGGATTACAGTTTCTCTTCTTAGACTAATTAGATTATTAGTGTATTCCAATGGTAAATACACAGTCCTCTCACTCCCCTCTGTTGGGGAGCAGCCCTGCAAAGCCTGTTGTGTCCTACAGTGCTCAGTGCTCCGGTGAATGTGGGAGTGGGGCTCAGATTTAGTCATGGGAGAGGCTGCTTTATTTGGTCAGACACCTGGGCAGAAATACTCAGCAGAAAAAGGAGTATACTTTTCCTAACTCAGCTGTGATTTTCATTTTTCGTTCCAGACAGAATGTGGATTTATACAAAATCTGCTGCTTCTTGTGGTAACAGGAATTGATTTGATTTTATTTCATACCTCCTTCTTGTGGAGTGGCGAGTGCAGCAGATCCAGAGAGCGACCAGAGGAGCCCTGAGCTCCGCTGTGCTCAGTGGGGAGGCCGGCGGGAGCTTTGGGAGGTTTCGGTGCCGAAGGAGCTCCCGGGGCCCCCCGGCCGTAAGGAAACCCTGGGCGGCCCCCGTGCCCCCCGTGCCCGCTGCCAGGGCTCAGTGGGGCGGGTCTGGGGCAGCGGGGGCAGCGGGGGCAGGGGTTTGGGGTTTGCTGCCGGAGCTCAGGGCCCGTGTCCGCCGCCGCTCCTGCGCTGCGGGCTCGGGCCGGAGAGCGGCCGGAGCGGAGCTGAGTGAGCATCGCGCGGCCGCACAGGAGCCGCCTCGGCCCGCGCCACCCGCGACCAAACGCGCACTCCCGCACGGGCCGCGGGTTTGAAACCCCGGCGAGATCAAGAAAGGCTGTCGCTGTGTCCTCTGTAGAAGGGCACGAGGGGAAATGAAAAAACGAGGAGAAATGCTTCTCTTTGCCGACGTTTTTTCCTCCGCATGAGAAGTCGTGTTATTGCTCGAGTGAGGTAAAACTGTTGCAAATAAATGAATAAAACTGTGAAGTGCCTTGAACAGCAGTCTGCAGTGATAGTAAACAAACCAGGTATTGCTCTGGGAGAGCCTGGTGTGGTAGGAAGGGGTTTTGGCATGATTTGGGGTGATGGCGTCACTCACCAGACAAAGATTGACTCAGAATGAAATGACAGTTTCTTGTTTGTCACAAACATAAAACTTTGACGTTTGTTTTGAAACAAAGGACAATTCCAGCTACAAGTAACTGTGTGTTGTGAGCCCCGAGTCTGCACAGCCAAATGATGGAACCAGAGGAGTTACTTTGGAATGAAAATGGGTGTAATTAGGAAGAGACATTTCCTTTTTGCAGGTGAATTGGAATAACTAAAAGAAGTGGGAGGATGTTTTTATCGAATACCCACCTTGTGGACTGTGTATTTGTGGTATGCTATGGCCAAAACTATGAATGAGAGCTGATCTTTTTGATAAAAAAGTATGAGAACATATTTAGAAAGCAGAGCTGTTTTCTGAGTTACAGTGTTTGATAAAATGTAACAGTGAGATAAGATCATTTTGCAGCAGCAGGAGCCTTAACAGCGTTGGTAGCATTTGGGGAGGAGACATTGCTTTTCTCCATTGGTAACTAAGTAAAAAAATATATATTAACAGCCTCGCATCTAATTTAAAGGAAATGTTGAAAGTCAAGCCAGACTTTTGAGTTTGAGATTAGAAACCATGAAAGAGAAAAAAAATAACAATACTGGTAAGATAAGCCTGCTTTTGGTTGGAAATGTCACGTTAGTGTTTCTAACATGCATGCTAATATAGATCTGAATCTTCAGTGCCTTGCTCAGGCAAATTATTCACTGGTTTTAGATGCCTCTTTAAATTTAGTATAAAGTTGAGGCAGATGCTTCACTTTTGTCTTTTTTTAAATTATTTTTAACTATTAACCATACCTTTACATTTCTAGACTTGCTTTGGTTAGACTGATACTACTGAAATGAAATATTGTCTTACCCTTGCTTTGCTCTCTTGCAGTTGCTCTGGCCACTCTGAGAGCTGTGTCCGGTGGCTGTGGCTGGAGGTGGCCCCTGGCACCAGCAGCACCCCCAGGAGCAGCAGTGGGGGCACGAGGCTCCTGTCCCTGGGCCTCAGCAGCTGCCCCCAAAACACCCATGTTGCCAAATAGGCTCTGGTTTTTACTAAACCAAATGCTAACCAAGTAACTCATACTAACCCAACTATTTTCTCCTTTTATCTGAGCAGCACATGCCCGGGGTGGATGTGCTGCCGTGGCCTCTTGGCACATGCTGACTATACCTTGTAGGTAGGAGCACCACGTGTGGCACAGCAGGCAGCTGTAACACAGATTGTGCTGAAGCAGAACCCTTAAAAGGAAGTCCTGGTAGTCAGCGCTGAGTAGCTCTGTCTCACGGGGTGTGATGTTGAAGGCAGCAGTGACAGTCCCGTGGGGGGTTACACTGGGCACCCCAGAGGCCCCACCCAACCCATCACCTCCCTCTCACAGAATGAGGGGGTTTGCGCACCTTTCAAAAACTATTTGCCTGTGGGCAACCGAGCAAGTAGACTTCTGTAAGAATGTATTACAGTAAAGGAAGTGTTAATACGACTAATTTCAGTTCATTATTTTCTTGAAATTTTACAGTAATCTTCCTCACAGGCACAGCAGAACAGCTATGGCACAATTTGATTAAATTCCAGCATATCAGCATAAACAAGGAATAGCACATTTCTTGGGGATTTGATAAGGGTTTGTGCTCTGATTCTCCTGTAACAGGCAAATAGGTTTACAGGCAACACTCGTCATGGAGATCATTTCCTTTACTTCCAAAACACAATTATTTTTTTTTAATATGCAGAAAATTTTCCTCTGCAAAGATTGACATGAAGTTGTGAACATACAATTCCTATTGGCTTCAGTGAAAGCCATCCTTGCTCATCAAAGGAGGGAATTTGACTCTTGATTTTATTGCAATCAGTGTTTTACATATAATATACAGACAGGAGTTGGATGTGCACCCTCCCAGTAAGAGCTGATGGAATTTATGTGCACGTGCTGAGGACCAAACCCTCCTGGTAGCTGTTGGAAAGTTTACTTTCATATGCTCATTCCTTGGTGTAATCTGAATTACTGTTCACCGAATACAAAAACAAAACCAAACCAAAAATAATAGTCTATATGAATAATGGCTTTTTTTGCAGTTATTACTTTTGTCATGGGTTAGTATTATGGTAGGGAGCAAGCAAGCTTGAATTTGCAGAAGAAATGATGAATGTTGTTTTAAAGCATTTCTGGTTGCAGCTGGTGGTTACTGTGATGGGGAGAGGCACCACTGCTCCTTACAGGCACTGGTGCAGTCCGTGGGTTAGGGAGGGAGCACCCGTGTCACAGCCTGTGTGGTGGTGTGCTGGGGACAGCACTTGCTCCCCAGAGGTGGAGCTCAGCGGGGCATTGGGCAGAAGGGGTTAAACTGCCTGAGCCAGGGGGATTCCTGGTACAGTGAGGTCCAGCTGCATGTGGCAGTCTGGTAAGGCCAGCACTGTTCATAAATATTCAGGATCTTCTGCAGATGTTCCTTGGTAGGTGATGCTCTGTGCTGAGCCATCTCGAGCGCAGCAGCAGGTAGGCAGAGGGCGGAGTTGTGGACCCAGCTCCCCACATCTCCCTGCAGTCGCTCAGGCTGGAAGCTGCCCAGGCACCATCCATCCTCCCCACCAGTTGAATGATGTGTTCAGGATACTGGAGCCATGCTGGCCTGGCTAGTGGCTCACAAGGGTCCAAAGCCACAGGCTGTGGTGGGTGGGTGGCAGCTGGCGGGGGGGAGCAGGCTGGTGCTCCCTGCCTGTGTGGGGTGGGGCCATGCAGGTTACCTGTCTAGGTGGGTCTGTTGGCCTTTTGGAGGGTGACATTTCTGACTTTCTAGGGGAGAAAGAGCTGATCCTCCCTCCTCCTCCACCCCTGCTGTTAATAATCATGGTTTGCAGGCTAAATGTCTGCTCCACGAAGGTTTGTGTGTATGTGCCCGCTTGTGAGCCTGTGCCTGTCCTCCCTTTGGAGCCCTCGTGGATCAGCAGTGTGCACAGGGGTGTGCGTGCTTGCAGGGCCTGGTGTTCCCCAGCAGCCTGTTACCAGCTGGGGTCAGTCCCTGCACAGGGGGGCTGACATTGCCACTGGACAACTCCCTGCTCCCAGCCCTGCCAGTGAAACCAACTGCCCCTGTGTTCAGCCGCTTGTGGTGTCGCGCAAGGTCAGTTTACCTGACAGGAGCGTCTGAGGAGAGCTCAGTGGAGCTCGCTGAAGTTCTTGGGAATGTGGCTCTTCACGGGTGAGATCCACCTTAAGCAAAAGTCAGTTTAACATCATGAGTTGTCTTTGTAGTTGGACCTTGGCATGGGCTCCATCCTAGTGACCTGTTTCCCCTGTGGGGTCACAGTGGAGTCGATGCATTGAGGGTAGTGGGGCCCTGCATGAATATTGGCACCAGCAGTGAGGCTGGTTGTTGTTAAGATCAATTTATAAAATGGTGCAAAAGTACAAATGGAGTAAAACAATTTGAAGGAAGAAATGGCCTGTGAAATGCTGCAGTGATGTTATCTCTGCTTGGCATTATTGGTTTGAATGTGCTGGGCTCAGTGCTGGAGCTGCAATAAGCATCGAGTGTTAGGCTGACAGCTCCTTCAGTAGTGGAGGAGCACCCGGGTCCCGTTGCCAGGGATTCCCACTGTGCCCTGACTGCTCCTGGCCAGAGCTGCTTTGCCAAAAGATTCCCCAGAAGAGGCAGAGTTTGTATTTCAGCGGCAGCTTTTCCTCATGTCCCACACTGGGAGATGGGGGGGGTGTGACCCTCGTGGGGTCCCTGAGCTCCCGTGGGGGTGTCCCAGGCTGCTCTGGGGTGCACAGGGCAGCTCCTGCCAGCTCCTTCGATCCTGCTGCCTCGGCCCCACTGCTCGTGCTGGGGCCAGTTCCCAGCAGGGGTTTGTGAGTGCAGAGTAAATTAGCCGTGATGGCGCCTGCATTAATTTTATGTGGGAGAATCCCCAGGGATTCCAGGGCAATTACAGGGAGTGCAGCCCTGCCCAGTGCAGCGTCCTTCCCAACCTGCCACTGCCCCCAGGGAGGCAGCAGGAGGGTGGGCAGAGCAATGCAGTGCCAGCCCCTGCGGCATCCCCTGTGGCAGAGCCCTGGGCAGGGTGGGTCATGGTCCCACTGTGCTGCCCAGGGCACCAGGACTGAGCAGCAGCAGCAGTGGAGCTCACTCTGCTGAGCTGTGTCCTACAGAAAGAGTGGAAAGCAGGCTCAAGGCAAGGGCCCTGTCTTGGTTTCATACATGTCCCTTGAACACTGGTTGTCTTGAGGAGTTGAAGCCTGTCCCGTTCAAGGCTTTTTTCTTACTTGAAAAATCAGCTTGTATCTTGGCAGAGGTTTGTCTGAGCGTGTAGCACATTTAGTGACCAGAGCTGTAACATTCAGTTTGTTGGATGCCACAATTAAACCTCAGATTTTTTCACCCAACTATCTTAAAACCAAGTGCACGTTGTCACCCAGGTGGGAATACGCACAAACAAGGGCAGCCTGTGGCTGTGGATCCCAACAATGTGATTTTCATCACCTTACCAGTCTTTGGGGAGTCTTCAGCTTCCAGCTGGAAGTACCTTCAACCCTTTCCAATGGATCTTGAAATAGCTAGAACGGAGAGAAAACCAAAATTACACGGAGTTTATTGCCATTTCAGAAGGAAAAAAGTGTTTGAAAAAGTTTATTCAGGAAGCCAGGGGAAGTTAAGTGGGAGACATTTGCCATTTCATCAGTCTGTTGGTGATAGCCATTCATGTCACAAATGGCTTGTGTCATTTGATGCCAAAAATAACACAATTTTCCTCCCCAAAGGCCTATAGGGTTTTTTTGCAATAAATGTTTATTTGTTAATAATATACTTTAAACAGTCCAGCCTTGACCTCAAGTCTCCAAAAGAATCCATCTTCTCTCTGAAAAATCCTCCTAAGTTTGTGTAATTTTTTCTGGGAAGGTGTAATTGATGGCGCAGTGAAGGGCAGTGTGTTTGCTTTAACTACTGCAGCTGCCTGGATTAACTGTTTGTAAGGGCCTACTGTGCTTTGAATGGAGACTTGCTTACATTTCAGGCTTTACTTGACAGCACTTCCTAATTGTTTCTTGGATTTGCTTAAGTTCGATCAGTAAAAATAAATTTGTGTGCTGAGATCACCCATCGTCCTTCCCTCATCGCTGCCTCGAAAGCTTCGTTTGTGTGGGTCTCCCTGAGCCCTGCAGCACGAAAGGGAGATGAGCAGGACGGGGGCTGAGTGGGGCTGAGAGGGGCTCAACTCGTTCTGTGCCTCCTGATTTCAGAAGAAATGTCCGAGGAATTCGTGTGCCGAGCGTAGAACCGTGTGTGTAGGACTGGGGGTATCAAGCGTGATTAAATATTTAAAAATGTAATAAAGGATTTTGTAAATGCGCGTGATGTAGAAAGTGTTGTTTTGAGAGGAAATAGTGAGGTAATTAATTTATAATACGTTGCAGTGTTTTGAAATTGCCTTCCTAAAAGCTGGAGTTGGATTTCCACTGGCAAAGCGTTTGTGGAATGCCAGTGACATGTGATCAGTAGCCCAGCAAGGCAACCATTGTCTTTTCACTAAATCACCAACTACCACTGATTTAACCAGTGTTAAATCACATTTTTCAACTGCTTTTGTTCTGCCATCAACCACTCTGATCTTTCTCTCTTACGATTTTTCACGCAAACTTTTACTAAACGAGCAAAGTATTAAGGCATTTTGTCAGATCTTTTTTTGTTAGCCCTTAAATGAAAATGTGGTTTTCCAGAAGAATTCAGGAGGACTTATTTCCTTTAAGTTCATCAGGGTTTTGGGAGAGAGTTGCACATTTAATTTCACAAAGCATTTCAGCTCCAAGTACTAGTCTGTTTTCAGTCCGACAGGCACTTGGATAAAATAAAGAGCAGTATGTGTAAAATGAATGGAATCCATTTTTTCTTTGCACATTTCACATTTTTGGAGCTAAATTATTTAAATAACATGGACACTCAGGTACTTTGTGCAAAACTTACTTGAGTGGGACTCCGTGGCACTAATGGCACCAGTTCTTTACTGAGAATATGTTTGTAGTTTATTCATTGTGACAAATGACGGTTTTAAAAATCTGTATTTTGAGAATCAGAGCTTCTGGCTTGGGCTGTGGTCTAGAAGTTGATTCATTTAGAAGTTGGTTAATTGTACTCAGTCTGCTCAGTAGCAGTTTACAAGGCAAAGTTGCACGCACAACTGGTTGAAGAACCGAGGCCTTTGGGTGACTGAGCTTTGTGGGGAGTGTCACTTATTTGCCAGAGACATTTTGTGGGGCACAGAAACCGGAGCAACCCCCGTCCTGCACCGGCAAGGGCTTGGCTGTGCACAGGATCACAGGGTGGGAGGGCAGGGAGGGGCCGCACGGGGCACCTGCTCCAGCCTCTGCTCTGCCGCCCTCCGACACGTGGCACAGGGTCGTGTCCTGGCGGTCCTGGAATGTCTTTGGTAGGGGACACTCCACGCCCTCCCTGGGCAGCCTGTTGCAGTGTGTGGTGGCCCGGCCAGTGAGGGAGGTCTCGGGTTCAGTGGGATTCGGGTGCCTCGGGCGCTGCCCACGGCAGGAGGGTCTGTGTGGGTCCCGTGGGTGCCCAGCTGCTGCTCCTCTGCGCCAGGGCCCGGGGGCTGAGGGCACCGTGCTGGCCTCCTCCTCGGGCAGGGCAGGGCCGTGTGTGCCAGGGCTCACTCTCGCCCACTCCCAGCCCACGGTGACCGTGACTCTGAGCTGCCCCTCCGGGCTCGGTGAAGCGTCTCCTGATTCATTCGGGGCTGATTCCCGCTGTCAGCATCAGCTGCCCCTGTGTGAAACTGGAACGATGCAACCTGGAAATGAAACACTTCTATTACTGAGGCTGATATGGATTTGCTTCTGTAAGAAGATATTAAAAGTCCCTTTGTTTGTTGTACAGACACTGAGATTTACCACATTTTAGCCTTTTTGTCAGCTTTCTTTGGTACTAAAGCAACTGACAAAAAATTTAGCTTTATCTATGTGCATGAGCACTTGTGCTAATTAATTCAGTACCTCTTTTGACCTTCTGTTTAAAAGATCACAACTAGTTCTGTTCCCGCTCAGACACCATCATCCCTGGGATGTTCATGTATTCGGAGCGTGGTTGTGGTGGGCATGGCTGGCATCCATATGCTGTTATATCCTTGTAATAGCCAACGTTAACAAAATTAATGGGCAAATGAACAAGAGAAAGCGTAGAAAAGCAAAAGAGCAATTAAATGTAACTTTTCATCATGAAAAGGATTTCACTGGTTTATCTTCTAATAAGATTATGTCACCAACACAAGTACCCAGGAGCCCGTGATTGACAGCCTCCTGTACTTTTATCAGGCAATGTGACACTAAACCTTGGGGCCTTTTGTCCGATAAAGTGAGCTCACGGAAACTTGCTGTCCTAATCCCCTTATTCATGTCAAACACAGAAAAGAAGTCCTGCTCAGATGGCACCTTACAACAGTGTCACCTCCACCCCCTCGGTGCTGGATGGACAGGGGACATGGGACGCTTTGTTGTCCAGCTGTGTTGTGCTCTTGCCCGTGGCACTGCAGCCCTGCCCAGCCCTGCCCAGCCCTGCCCTGCACTGCCCAGGGGCAGCTGTGCATGCAGGGCAGGGAAATCATGGAGAAGTGGTAGGAGGATTTACAGGGTAACTGCTTTTGTTTGGATTCTGGTTTTGTTTTTCTGAAGAAAGCAAGGCCTTTGAAGGAAACATTTCCTTTTGTGCTATGTCTGTGAGATCTTACAGTGAAATGTGCCATTGAGCTTCTTCCAACTTTGCACCCAGGCAAAAGAGTAAATGGAACTAAACCCCCTATCTTTTCAGAAGCACAGTATCAATGTTGTGCAAGTCAGCAATCCATCCCAGTGCTGGTATTTTGAGTTTCATAGCTCCAGCCCTTTCATAGTTTTAGGAATTCCTTTGTGTGCATCCCTGCGGTAACCTATTGGAACTAGCAGTTCCCTGTGGTGCTTTATTTACTTGTCCAACTGTTTGGAAGTCTGTTAGTCTAAAGATCAGATGCTCTGAAACAAATCTTATTACTTTAACCAGCTCTGCAAATTCTTCTTTCTCCATTTTTATTGACTTCTCTTCAGCTAGAACTAATACGTGTGCAGCAGGTGGGCAAGTACGTCTCCCAACGTTTAGCCCCTCAGATTTAACATGAGAAACTATAAATCTTTTTGTTTTCCTTGGAAAATGTGGGAAACCACAGGTATTTGAAGAGCCGCCTCCTCAGTGGATTTGTGAAGTTTATACTGGTTGCTGTAATTTTTGAAACGTAAGTCTGGGAAATTTTGAAAGAATGCTGCATTCTGGGGCATAGTCTAGTTAATTACTTTTTTTCTTGTGTTAAGTATTTTTTCAAGTTGTAATCAAAAGCGAGGGAATGGGAAAGTTTTAAGATTTTTTTTCTTTTCATCCAGCCTGGCACCACTGGCAGAGAAACGGCATCAAACTTCCTCCAACTCATGTGCTCCGAGCTGGTTCCATCGACTGTCCTCATTTCGGAAGGCGTGTCCAGCTCCTCTGTATTTTTCATCTCTATGCACATTTCTAAAGTAATTTTAGATGTAAAATTCAGTGCTAATTAAATGTTTTAAGAAATCATCCTTCAGGAATTCCCCTTTCTCCTCCCTGTCCCCCGCCCCGGCTCCTGGCGACCGGGTGCTCCCCAGTGGGTGTTCACACCTCGTCCTGGGCAGATGCTGCGTCTCTCATGGCACTTTGCTCCAGCAGATATCAAAGTCCTTTGCAGAACGACCTGCCTGGGGTTCCTGCAGGCTGGGGCCTGTCCTGGGCATGCTGCTCCCTGGGACACACCGTTTCTTCCCATGTCTTCTGAGGACCAGGCTGCCCGGGAGTCAGACTGGGAACCTTCTCACGTCTGGGCTCTGCAGAGCCTTTTGCTGCTCTTTCTCCTGGGTTTGTTTTTCCACCCTAAGCACCAGTAGCTGCTGCCTTGCAGTGCAAACAGGAACATACACAGGGCCTTATTTAGAAAACCCAGCAGGCAAAGGAACCTTCGAGGCTGCAGCTTTGCTGCAGCTTCGCCTGTTTGGAGCAGCCAGCTCTGCTGGGATCCCAGCAGCACCATCCTGTGTCAGCCGTGGCCTCTGCAGCAGGGACAGGGCTGAAGGTGCTGAGCTGAACACACCATTACGTACCCTGCAAGTCTCTGAGGCCAGTGCAGGAGTCCATAAATGTCTCTAAACTTCTCAGGTCAATTAACTGAGAAGTGAATTGAGCAGATAGTGTGATGTCAGGGTGAGCTTGTGGAGAAGGTTCAGCAAAACTGTAAAGGGCATCAAGACCTCACTGAAAGCCTCACTGAAGTGCAAGAATAGGAGTGTTTAACACATCCAAAGTGTTAAATGCAAACAGAATCAATGTGGTACGAGGCTGCATGTACACCAGAGAGGGGAACTTCAGAAAGCATCTGACGTCCTGTTAGTCTCCTGGGTTTGAACCTGAGGCCTGTTCACTGCTCCCCTTGGATCCACCAGCTGTGGTGCCTGTGTGCAGTGTCCTACCCTAACACCAAACACCTCTGGTTCAGAAGGGTGTAGGAAATGCAGCCTGTTCTTCATCTTCCAGAGGGAACCAAACCTTGTTCTCACTGTGTGCTCTGACAACTCCTCTGCTCCTCCTGATGCATCCTGCACTTCCCTGAGCAAGAGGGTCAGTAAACAGGGAGAAATCATGCAGCCACAGTGAGTGTGGGGTGGTACTTCTGTGTTAGCAGCCACTTAATGCTACAGCATTCTCATTGAAAGAAAAATAACTGTTGTTTGGGGAAAAAAAAAAAAGTAGAAAAAACCTTTGGGGATTGAATTTCAGAGCTTTCCTGCCTTCCTCTCAGCCCCCTCTGAAGACTGAAATGATTTGTGAGCTAGGGCCTGTGACCCAGAGAGGCATCAAGCAGCAGAGAAGGGAAACATTTGGAGTTCAGAGGGACAGTGGGTCTTGATGACCAGTGTAAGACAATGCAGATGTTTCATTCAGACCGTGAGATGTTTCATTCCAGCCTCGGGGCTGGGATCTTCCCTGCAGCCATGGTGTAGTGATGCCACATCTCACGGGATTATGTTCTTAGGAGTTATCATGGAAGAATCCGGGTTCTTATTGCATTAGGTAGCTCTAATCAGCAGGGTGGGAATTTAATTACTCACTAGGAAGTGTGTTACTGCTCTGCCTCGTAGGTGTCAGTGGTGGCTGGGGCACCCAGAGCAGTGGTGGCAGGGCTGGGCTGTCCATGCTGCCAGCCCTGGTGGTGGCCCATGGAGGAGGGTTGTCAGAGACGAGCTAAGCCAGAGGAGCAAGTGCTTTTGGACAAAAGTCCAACAATAATGGCATGCCCTACTGCCTTTTCTGATATAAACAGAGATTTCCTGGAAGGAGCACAGGTTGTGGGACAACAAAAGAAAAATACCAGTGGAGGAGGAGAAATGATTCAGGATCCTGATTCAGCCGTAGGTCTGCTGAGTGTCTGGGCACTGACCACTGGCCCTGCTGGCTCTGCCCAGCACCAGCCTGTTTGTCTGGGTGCTCCTGCCTTGGGAGGAGTGGGAAGGAACCAGCAGGGCAGCCCCCACCCTGCAGACAGGAGCTCTGTGCCCTGCCCTGGGCACAGAGATTGGAACCTGGACTGCACCCAGCGAACAGCATCCTTCAGCATCACTGCTGGGTAGGGGAGGGGGGGATCTGACACCCAGGTTTGTGAAAAAGTGGGGCAGCTGCACATATGTACAAGCACCAAGAGAATGGCATAGGCTGTGGAGCCCAAGTTGGGGAAACAATCCCCAGTTCTATCTGGTTTAAAGCTTAATAGATGAGAAACAGCAGATACCAGTCCTGCTGTGCTTGGTGCCTGCTGGTTATCTCTGCTGGGCAGAGGTCCTGTCTGTACCCAGGCCCAGTGTGGGGCTGAGGTTCCAGGGCCCCTGCAGGGCTCGTTGGCAGCTCCTGGACGTGGCCTGAGGTGCAGGCAGGAATCACAGCAAGAAGATGCCCAAGACACCACCCCAGGCACTGAGGTGGGTGCAGGTGCCAGCTCCTCCCACTCTCACTGGGCAGTCCCAGCACAGCTGGAAGTGACAGTGGGCGCTTTTTCTTGGTGAGACTTCCTGAAGCCATGGAGCAAAGTCCCATCCCGTGCTGCTGCCAAAGCAGGTGAGCAGGGGCTGGGCCTGAGCTCACCTCACCAGGTCTGCTGCAGCCACTACTGCAGCAGCAAATCCCAAATTACGTGTCTGCAGCAAAGGGAGAGGAGACAGATTTTAAAATGTTGTTTACTTACCAAAAAAAGCCAACTGCCTGTTGGTTTGGGGAAGTGGGGAGGCTGTGCAAGGTCTTCCCAGCATCTGTCTCGCTGCTCTGCAGGAGGGGGTGTCGAAGGGGCACAGCTGGAGCTGCTGCCCCCGGCACGAGGGTCTGGCCCTGCAGAGCCCCTCACTGGCTGCAGTCAGGGCTGGGCAGCACCCACGAGCACCAAACTCAGCAGCAGGTTTGTGTCTTGGCGCTGCTGGGAGGGGTCTGTGGCTGCAGTGATTCCCGTGAGCGCTGCCAAGCTGGAGCCTGGCAAAAGAGTGAGGATTTCCTCACTGTGACAAATGCTTGCCTGAAAAAAATGTGTCTTTATTTACCAGTGATGTGGTCAATTAGTCTGAGCTTTGGAAAAGCTGTCTTGTCCCTCTTAACATTCTGCCCTGTGATTTGAACCACCTCTGCTCAGAAAAAGACTCTAGATAATGTTTTGCTTTAAAAAAATGAGGACCCCCTTTATTTCTGGTGCTCCACTGCACAGCCCAGCTTTGATTTCTGATGTTAGCTGGAGTGGGAGCATCCCTTCTTGCTTGTGGTTGCTACCAAAAGCATAGTTTTTCAGGCCTCTTGTACCTGATGGTAAGTTACTATTCTCTTATTAGGTGGAGCTAAAAAAATGAAGCAGAACTCAGTCTCCAGGAAACTTCTGTCACAGGGGTTTAATTAAGAAGCCACTTCCCTGATCTGCTGAGATTGTGATAAAAGTGACTTTGTGATTTTGAAGAGGTGACTGCTGCCTCGGTGTGGATCCCCAGCAGTGGCTTTTGATTCTGGCAGTCAGCATTGGGCTCATGGTGGAATGTGAGCAGAGCCTTTGTTGTCACTATGGTTGAAGGAGCCTTGTTACAGCCACAACTGGAGTTCTGTAAGCAAATACTGGAACATACACTTCAGACGTTAAAAAGAGATTTTCAATAATATAATAATATACATATAATAATAATATGTTTAGAAACAAATGACCTTGGTTTTCCATTTTTGGGCTGTTCTATGTGAAGCCAAATGACCACTGTCCCAGGGATACAGTCTGTCTGCTGCATAGATTTTGGGATTTCAGACACAAGAGAAGCAAACTGCCTACTTTAAAATGGTGCTGAGCTAGCAGCAATGCTTTTACATCCAAAACAGCTCCACAAAGCACCATCTCTGGTAATCAGCTGATTTTTTAGGTTACATGTAAATTGAGAACACATCTGCTTTCCAAATGTCCCACATACACAGCTTACATATGTTTTTGGATGTATTATCTTAATCATATTTATTGGCCAAAGCAAAAAAAAAAATTGAAGTTTAAAATATTTTTGGATTCATAATATTATAAAACCAACAACTATAAAGCAAATGAGTCATGTACTACACTGCAGTTACACTGTACAATTACAAGGAGTATTTAAGGGCTGTATTTCTTTGCTGAATCCAAATCTGTAGGCAACATTACTATCTCTCCTGAATTTTTGTCTAACAGAGATCTAAAGAAAAATTAATTACAATTCTTTGACTGATTGTTATTCTGCTGAAGTATGGTTCTAATCCTTATTAACATTCTCTAAAGTCATGCATGAAATATGACTTTTGCACCACACTCTGTGGCATATGTTTTCTCTTTCCAGTGTATTTTTCAAACTATCTTCGACCCTTACTGCTGTTCATTATTTTAAGATAGGTTTAAAGTTTGCCACAGTCTCAAAACTGATCCAGTACAGAGCATTGCAAGGGGAAAAAAATGACACATCATTCTGCTCATGAACACAAATTGCTTCTGATTATTTAGCTTTGAATGTTCTCCTCATACTGTTTTTATTAAAAGCCCCAGTATATTTACTCTTGATAGTGTCTTCAATTAAGTTAAAAAGAGTCCCTTTTCTATAGCAGTATGTAAAGAAAATAGTTGTTACAACCGCAAAATTACCGAAAAAACCTGGTTCTAGTAAAGTACTACTTCAGTTCAACAACCACAGCACGAAGTTTTCTGTTTTCTTGTAAACTTTCCAGCCATTAGATAAACAGTGTCTGTGTCTTCATACAGAGCAGCACCCTCGTGTTGTTTGAGGACAGTTGTTTTCCTACAGCTCTGCACAATGTGTGCTCCATTAATCCATTGATCACTGTGGAAAACATTGGGATATAGGGTGACTCTCTGGCCAGGGGGAGTAGGTCTTTGCTCCAGGAGCAGCTCTGATAACAAATTGCTGGAGGAGCTGGGCAGGGAGCTCCAGTTCTGCTCATTGCCTCCCAAACACCGTTAATTTGAGCTGTGACAAGGGGAAGGAAAGTTGTTACAAGTGGGATCCTGTGATGTCTGCACACATTGCACACAGCCAGGAATGTTTTCCTTTTCCTTTTATAAAATAGTGAGTTAGGAAAATGGTCTTAAGTTTAGCAGTTTCGGGAGCTTCTGCTCTGTTGCCTCACAATAATTGATTTTTTGTTTGAAAACGTTGCCTTTTAGAGCTATGATGTCACAGCCTAATATTGTGCAAAGGCATAACTGGACCAAACATGTCAGGAACATGTCAGGAACTTTCCATAAATTATTCAGTCTCTTTGGGAAAACCCCTAATTATGTGTTAACTCATTTTCTACTTCAGAGAAGTTTTGTCTTGAACTTCGGAGCCCAATTGCTGGGGAGCTTTGTTTCAGTTTGTTACTGTATTTCTGCTTAAAAGTCATTATGTGTCAGCTCGGACCGAGAACTGCAAGGATCCGGCAGAAATGGGATGGCAGAAATCAAAGAAGGAGTTGGCTTTAAAGTCGTTTGGGAGCAGCCCTGGGGGTGCAGGTCCCTGCCGGGCTGCGCTCCATCCTCGGCTCGGGGCGACTGCCGCACATCCCTGAGCTGATCCTCAACGTGCTCCAGGCAATAAAGCTGCTTGTGCTTTGAAGGCCATGGGGTGTGGAGGAGAGGGCTGTTTGAAACATGTCACTTTGAACTGTGTTGGAGGGTCCCAGGGAGCTGGCCACCTCCGTCCCTCCGAGGTCTGGTTCCAGTCTGCAAGCCCTGGAGCCAACCGCACCGTCTGCTCAGGTGGCCCCACTGTGAGATGTCAGGCTGATAAGTGAAAGTACAGACTTTCGAGTGAAGATCAAGAGTTTACTGCTTGCACTGCATCCCTTGCTATGTGTAAGAGTTCAATATGGCAACAGAAGGGGTTTCCTGCCTGCAGGCAGATGCTGCCTTTTCAAAATGTTGCTTTACATTTGAAGCCTCAGCATATGCTGTAATAAAGGCCAGCCTGAGACTTCAATGGATTGCAGCATGAGGATGTTCAGAGAGGAAGGAGCTTTAGGTGGATCTGTGGAATCTTTCCTGGATCAGTACCCCATGGATAAAATGAGCCCACCAAGTTCGGGCCAGTCGCAGCCCGGGATCAGTGCTGTCCGTGCGCCGCTGGAGCTCTGCTGGCATTCCCTCCGAGATGGCCGGGTAGGGGGCGGGGGCCGGGCTGCTGCCGCTCTGTGATGCTGCAAAAGGAATGGAAGAAGATGTTGCTGCCACATTTTCTGCCCAAAGGGTGCATCGTCCTTTTAGCTGACGCGCGGGAGTTGGGTAGTGAAAGGACGATGCCACATTTAGGCAGTTGCTGGACCGACAGATGGGAGCGAATTGAATCTCCCTCTGGGAGTTAATCTCTCTGTGGCACTGAGGCTCCGCAGGCAGGCAGGAGCGTTTGTCCTGCCTTACCTTGGCTGCAGTTTCCTCTCTTTCTTGCTGTCTCTCGTCTTCCAGACTAGTCCCAGACTTGCAGTGCAAGGAAGCAAGTGGCCAAAGGCAGGGGCGTGACTCAGGCTCCCTCCCCGAGGGACGTTAGGGCTGCACTCCCTGTGTCCCGTAAACGGAGAAGGGGGGAAACATTTCCCTCGTCTCTGTTTTACAGCAGTTGTTTTCAGTGTGCTTTTGTGTCCCCCTTTTGAAGTGGGCTGACCACTAAGCTTTATTTGTACGTATGTTTGTGGAAAACAAAACAAATAAACTTGTTTGTTCTTCACAATTAATCTCACAACATTCGTTTGGCAATGGGAATAGAGGTTGTCCGAAGGAACACATGGATGCAGCGTGCAGTGCCTTGTGGTGGGTAATGACCAGAGTACAAATGCTGAAGTTAGAACATGGAAAATGTGGAAGAGGGAGACAGAGTAATGCTCGTTTTCAGCAATTTGCTCACTCACAACATTGAGTGGAAGAAAGGCTCCAAATTCCTGTTGGGTTTGAGGCTGACAGTAGGGAGCAGTGCTAAGCTGGTTGCCAGTGAGAGTCACGTGGGCTGGAATGGATTCATGCTTAAAAATGTAAGAATTTTTAAAAGCAAATATTTTGTGCCTGGAATTTGAATTCAGCTTGTGCTATGCGTGGATTTTTTAGAGGTTAGATTTGTAATTTCATATTTCTATAGCCAAATTTTTGTCTCACAGCAGTGTAAATCCACAATACTTTCACTGACCCAGAGCAAAGCCAGAGCAAACTTTATTCACCTTCATCTAACTCAGACCTTCCAGAACAGGGTTGTCAGATGAGTATGAACTCTCAATTCTCCAGTAAAGGTGCTGTTATTACCTGCAAATACGGATAAATGTAGCTTTTAATAGTTATAATTAACATGTTGTTTTAAATGAATAGAAACAGATTTTGTGTTTCTGTTTGGAAGGCAAGTGATTTACTTTGTTCACTTGAAGAACATGAGTAGTGTGAGTAGCTGTGAGGGTCAGGGCAGGCGCTGGCAGGAGTGAGGACAGTGCACGGGAGGAGAGAGGGTGAGACAGGGAGGATGAAGCCCCACGACCTCTCCCAGCCCCAGGGGAGTTGTAGTTTGGAGACTTCCAGGGTGGAAGGTCGAGCCTTTCAAAGCTTTGGGCTGTACGGTTTCAATATACAAGTTTTTATTCTGAAGGGTTGATTAAATTTCCTTGTTCCATCTCATTCTGCTGAAGCATTTCAGCCAGGGTACGTCTGCTGCTGCTACAGATCCTGTCCTGGGGGGTGGCTTTGTGCTGTGGCTCAGGGCTTGGGTGTTTGGGTTGCAGTGATGCTGCTCTGTGGCACTTCCCTGGGCAGCCCCCTGTTCCTGCCCCTGCCCACAGCTGGAACCCCCCTGGAGGCTGGGTCTGTAGGGCGTGACACCCACCTTGTTGTCCTGCCTGCCTGGGGAGCGACCAGCAGAGGGGCTGGGGACCCGGGGGGAGTGTTCGGGCCCGACTCAGTGCCAAGCCAGAGGTGTGGAGTCGGTTTGGGAGGCCCTGTGTTGTAGGTGTGCACGTGCTGGGCCAGGTGGCCGCTCCTTGCACCGGGTCTGCTGCACTGGCACTGGGACAGCACTCTGTGGGCACTGGGACAGCCCTGTGGGCACTGGGACAGCGCTGTGGGCACTGGGACAGCACTCTGTGGGCACTGGGACAGCCCTGTGGGCACTGGGACAGCGCTGTGGGCACTGGGACAGCACTCTGTGGGCACTGGGACAGCCCTGTGGGCACTGGGACAGCGCTGTGGGCACTGGGACAGAGCTGTGGGCACTGGGACAGCACTCTGTGGGCACTGGGACAGCACTCTGTGGGCACTGGGACAGCCCTGTGGGCACTGGGACAGCGCTGTGGGCACTGGGACAGCACTCTGTGGGTGCAAGGGCAGCTCTGTGGGTGCAAGGGCAGCTCTGTGGGTGCCAGGGCAGCACTCTGGGTGCCAGGGCAGCACTCTGGGCGCCGGGGCCATCAGCCTTTCTGGACCCTGGCCAGCTCCGGGAGGAGCCCCGGCTGTGCCCGGCCCGCGGGGGGCTCAGGGCTGGGCAGCGCTCCCTGCACTCGCTGACGGGATCAGGTTTCGCACCAAATGCAGCAGCAGCCAAACCCTTCTCTTAAAGCGCCGCTGCGGGAGGAGCTGGTGGTGCCCCCTGTCCTCCCTCCTGCGGCACTCCGTGCCCACCGTGGCGCCGTGCCCGTGCCAGCAGCCTGGGCACAGCGGCAGGCAGCCCTCGGGGGAGGCTCATACCTGCAGCCTTGGCCAGATGAGTGCCCTCGCTGCAGCCCCACCAAATTCCACCAGCCCCCGGGGCCCACCAAGGGTCTTCTCTGTGTGGTGGAGGGTGAAGATAGGACCTGCCCCAGACACGGTGTATTTTGCAGGTGAGGCTGTTCTGCAGGGTGCTGAAAGGGGTGAACCCCTCAAAGGGAGGGGAGAGCTGACATCTCCCACAGATTCGTGGTCACCATCATTGTTTCAGCCTGCAGGTGAGACACTCTTCACAGGACCGAGCAGTCGAGCCCTCTTTACTCTTTGCAGTGTTGTAGGGTAACATGCATAAAGGTGTGTCCCACAAAGGAACTTTGGCAGCTCCCTTTGCAGGTTTTCCCGTGTGGAGCTGGCTGTGTGTGACACCGTGGTGACACCCTGTTGGCAGAAGTGCTGTGTGCTGCACACACCCCCACGCTCGGGCACAGATGCTGCAGTGGAACCTGAGCAACAAAGCTTTGCCCTTTGTCAGGGCTGAGGATGTGTGGGGTGAGGAGGCAATTCAGCAGGCCAGCCTTGTGCCCCCTGGGGGTGCCTCTCCACTTGCATCAACACTGGTGCTGGAACTGCTCCTGTGCACAAGGTGAAGGGATGTTGCTGCTGCTGCTTTGGTCCTTGGGGAAATAACTGGGGTGCACGTGTGAGCCTGCCAGGCTGATCCCTGCACGATACTGAGCAAGATTCCTGAGGCTTCCTCAGGACAGGTTTGGTGTCAAACACCCTCTGTCAGCATTTCCCAAGCTGTTTTACCCCCGTCCCACTTCCAGGTGAACTTGACTCTTACGCCCCCATGTTTCTCAGCCTGGGCACAGTGCCCTGCTGACACGGCTGTTCCAGTTCCAGGAGCTAATCCAAAGCCTCCAAGCATTCCCAAATCCTGTCAAGAGGGAGTACCCACAGTTTGAAAGCATTGACATGTGTGGAAAATGCCGGGACTGTGGTGTGCAGGGCTCCTGGAAGTTGTTATTCCTGCTGATGTGCCCCAGCACCACCAGCAGCCTGTTGGAGAGGGGCTGGTGAGGCGAGCAGGGGACAGCCTTCTTGTCTGAACCTGTGTGCTGGTGTGTGCAGGGAGCAGGACCCTGACTGAGCACAGGAGTTGCATGGGCCAGCCCGTGGGCTCCTTTTCACCAGAGCCCCGTTACCTCCCCGGACAGTTTTGTCTCTCCAGCACTTCCTGCTGCAGTGGCTGAGGCTCAGGGCACATGGAGCTCTTGGGGCATATAATCCCTTTGCCTTCCTGGTATTAGTAACTAAATGGCTCAAAATTTAGAATCTCTAGACCCAAATATCATCTCACTGTGTGTCAGCACTATGACATTTGTCACGTGCTGTTTACTCCCCTGTGTCCTTCCCACAAGGACAAATCCTCTCTCTGTCCTCTTTTGATGAGGTCCTCGGACTACCAGCTACACATTCAAAAGAGGTAAAGTTGGAAGAAGGTGCATAACAAGAAAAAGAGGGTTGTGTTTGTCATTTTCTCTACAGGAGATTATGGCATACATTCATTGAGAAAGTTCCTCCTTCTTCCTTCTCTCTTGTTCCTTGACATCATCCCTACCTTATAGGACATGACCTGGCTACTGACCGTGAACTGACAACACCTGGGCACAAGGTTCCTCTGGACAGAACCCACGTAAATTTTTAAAATTTACTGGCCTCTTTTTCTCAGGCCTTCAGTTGTGTTCCATGTACTGAGTGAATGAATATCTGCATTTATCACACACAGAAGGGGTCAGGGAAGGAGCTGTCTTTGCAGATCCAGCAGCAGTGTATTGTGATTGCATCCTGGAACCATCCTGGAGACAAGCATCTAAACCATTTTATCACTCTTGCCTGAGCCTCTGCTCCTCTTCCCCCAAGAGCCACAGATGAGAGCAGTAGCTCCTTGTTACTGGCTTCACCTGCTGCCAATTCACCAGAAGTCTGAAAATGATGCAAAATGGTGACTCCAGCCTGGCTGTTCCCTCGTGGCTGGGCTGGGGTGCCCTGCAGGGCTGAAACAGCTGCAGGCAGGAGGGTTGTGCTGTTCTTCAGGGCACCCTGAGTTTCTGGGCAGATAAATGGGCTCAAGTCTAAGGGTACAAAGAAGTTATTTTTGTTATCCTGTTGCCAGTGTTTCTTAGGGCCTGTGGACTTGCAGTTGTGTGGCTGCTGTGTTACTGAGGTGGATAGTCTGTGCAGACAGCACCAGGCACCGTGTGCCCTCCTTGCTGCTGGATGGGCCAGGGTTGGCTCTGCTACGTGAACACCACGACAGGAGCCCTTGGAAGAGGCTGAACTTCAGGCTGGTGTGTGGTAAACCTCCCAGGAGAACGAGCTGGAGGTATTTCAGTGCTGCTGCAGAGAAGGTACCTGTGAATTTCTTGGTGGATCCTTTAGTCTCTGGTGGTCTGTAAATAAGCATAAAATGCTTGTTAGTTTTGGCTCAGGTTTCTATTCTCAGATGAATGAATTTGAATGAACTTGTCTTATCTGTGGAATCTCTCTTGGAACTGATGTTTGCAGAGAAGATAAATGTGCTGCTGCCTGCCTGCTTGTCCTAACTTAATCTGTGATGCACTGAGCAGTGTCCTGGGGGAATGAGGCTGCAAGTGAGCTTGGGATGTCAGGTTGCCAGGACCTGGTGTTGTGACCTGTATCAGTTTCTCTAGCAATGATAAGGCTGTGGGTTACATATTAGCAGTAGAGCATCGTGTTTGCCATGTTTTCTGTGTTTTTTGTCGGGCAGCATTAGACACTGGTGTTCCTGTTATCACAGCATCCAAAAGAAGATATGTGCTGGATGAAAATCATTCCTCATTTGTGTAGGGCAAGCCAGCACACCTGTCCAGTCCAGACTAGGCAGGTTTGCCTTTGGATGGAAATATTATTCAGGTTGCTTTTAGAAAAAGTTAAACCTTCAAACCTTTAAAGCTTCAGGTTAACTGAACTGTCTTTCCAATTCCCTGCTCAAATTTCTGCTGCCAAGAGCTTGTGAAAATCCTAAGAGCATGCTGCAAATGTGAGCAAGTTACATTGTAATCCACCAAAAAATCCAACTGTTGAAAATGTTTTAAAACAGGAGTCCTTAATGATGAATCCAAACTTGGATTCAACATCCTTAGGAGGATACAACATGAGCAATGTGGTCTCAAAATTTCGTTGGCATATAAATAAAATGTTTTACCAGAGAACTGCATAAACATCTTTTAGACTAAGGATTCATTCAAGGTGGAAATCAAATGAACTGAAAATGGCTAAGGGGTGAGCAATGAGCAGTCCCCATAGGCCAAATCTCAGTAGGAGAAAACACTTAAAGTTTCTTTAGTGCTGGCAGGTTCAAAAGTCAGGGCTGGTTTCAATTAGCCTGGGAGAGTCTCAGTGATAAACAATTCCTGTGGTCTTGAAGCAAAGGGGCTAGCTGCATGCAGCCATCGCAACGACTGGAGCTGGCACTATTCCCTCTGCTCTGGGAGAAGCTGTCTGTTTGAATGAAGCATTTGTCATCATTTGTATATGAATTCTTCTGAGTTTTGAGAGCAAGGAAAACACAAAGTTTTCTGGTTAAGGCATTTTTGGTCTGAAAATCCCCCAGGGTATCAGCTTAAAATATGCATGACGCTCATGCCATTGATTTCCTTTAAGGAGCTGGAAAATGTGAGCGTGTGCAGATGTGTTGGTGTGCTCTGTGTACACGGCTGTGTGAGCCTCAAGGGCTGCCTAAAGGAGGAGCCTGTGGGGCTGGCCCCCCTCCCTGGCCTTGCAGCCCCGCAAGTGGGTGGGGGTGGCCTCCCCAGGGCCTCTGGGAGCCTTGTTTGCCTCTGCCCACCTTATTTCAAGAGAGGGGACGGGAGTTCCAGGTCACCCCAGCTGCGTGTGTTGCTCAGCAGCCCATGCAAGGCTCCCGAAGCAGCTCCAGCCCTGTGGCTGCTTGCACTGGGAGAGCCCATTGTCCCAGCCCTGCTGGCAGATCAGCCTGAGCATCTCAGTGCTCATTGTGTGTTACAGAAGAGTGAAGGAGGAGGCTGGGATGAGAAATGCTCTACCCCTTATTCAAAATAATCATATCCTTAATGCACAGTGCCCCCTGAGCAGCAGGTCATCTGCTCGTTGCCCTCAGCCTCACTCATGCCAGTTGCTTTTTTCCAGGCCTGTCAAGCCTGTGGTGACTGGATGTGCCTTTTCAGGTGACCAGAACAGCCCTCTTAAAAAAACCCAAAGAACAACAACAACAAAAACTCAAAGAAAACCCCAAACCAAACTAATCAACAGTATGAGCCCCTGAGACCCAACTCTGCCTACACCTAACCCTCAGAAAACAAGGGGCTGAATATATATATATATTTTTTAGAATTGCCATTACAGCATTTCAATTTTAAGAGCATTAAATATTTGAATGAAAATAATAGCCCCTGTTCTCTTGTTTGATGTTTTTAGCACAATATGCTCTTGCTCCCTAACCCTTCTATTCCTACCCAAAATGCTAATCTTGGCGAAAGGAAGAAATTTTTGGTAAATATGATTTTTGTGCAACAAAACAAACTGCACAGGATAGTTCAGTAAGGGCCCTTAAATCACACACAGTGCAAACCCTTTAGAGCAGGAGGATCTATTTTTATCATGGGAGTTTCCATAGCAAAAGGTTCTTTAACTCCTTAGGGTGAAGTTCACACCAGTGATGTCTCTGGAAGGTCAAACTCCCCGTAGCACGTGGGTGAGGGACCTGCAGAAATCCTCCCTGTGGGGTGGGGACCACATGTCTGTTCACAAACACCCAAATGTTCACTGTGAAACCCCTGTGTTGCTGTGCCGTGGTTCCTGCCCTTGCAGTGACAAGTTGTCTGAGCAAATTGTGCTGAGAGAATGCTGCAGCAGTTCATCTGTGAGCTAAAAAATCCTCCCCTTGTGTTTTTTGGAGGAGGCCTTGCATAAGATGGCACAGAAGCTTCATTTGGGGAGAGGGCAGAGGAACTGCACCAACGTGAGGGTGCAGGGGAGGCTGAGGTGTGAGGCTGCAGGGGGCACAGAAGGGGAGCCCCTGAGGCTGGGTGGGGGCTGNTGGGGACAGGGAGGGTGGCACTGGGGGCAGGGAGGGTGGCACTGGGGGCAGGGTGGGTTCCTGCAGCTCAGCAAGAGGCTCCTGCCGCTCCTCCAGGGCAGGGTGTGCCCACCACGATGTCCCTTCAAGCTGTCACTGCCAACAGACCCTCGGGATCTCAGCACAATGCCCCTTTTTTCCATTTTTCTTGGAGTGGCTCCTGCAGCAGTAGGACACGTGTGAGGAGGGAGCTGTGGCACTGCCAAGGCTCCTCACTCCCTGAAAAGTGATGGGTGAAGGGACCTGCCCAGAAAGTCTCCTTTGGGTGTTGTATCCTCTCCTTCACAGACTAACAGGTACTGGCGATTCCCACTGAAGTTGGAGGCTTGTATTTAAAATACTTGCCTGGACTCAAAAATGTGTAAACCAATTCAGATCAAAGTTTGCTACTGGATAAGTGCAGAAAAAAAAAGGATAATTCCTCCAGCCTGATTCTTGTGCCTCTCACTACCGTAGGCTTTGGTTCTAAACTTTATTTTATGTTGAACTTCTGAAGATTAACTTTAGTCTGAAGAAATTCTTCAGGGAGTTCTGCTAGAAGACCCTAAAATACAAACTGGCTTTAAACAGGAGTTGAGTTCCACGGTCTCTCATCAAGCAGGATTCCTGCAGAGTTCAGCATAGACTCTGTTAATTTTAATGCATGGGATTAATTCCGGCTTCAAAAATGAGCCTGGTCGTGTGTAGGTAAGAATTCAGAGCATTTTGCAGGCTCTACTGTTAAAATGGCTCGGGGTGTCAGTGTTGAGTTGTGGAGAGTGTATAAATCATATGTGTGTGTGATTCTTGGGCTGGTACCTGGGGAGTTGCTTGATATGATTATACACAGTGCTCTGCTCACTTACTTCATTGCACGGCTGCCTCAGGAGCGACCTCGGGAGGCGTTTACATTGATTATTTCCCTCCCAACAGCCAGCACCGTTCAAATAAAGCACACTATGCATAATTAAAGGCATCATTGCTTTCTCACTCAAAATAGTAATGGGGCAGTGGATCTAATTTCCTACTTAACACAGCAAAGCTGTGCTTATTAGCTATCCCTCTGATTATTGTTTACCAAACTCATTTTAATAATGGCTCGTTGTGTGTTTTTTCTCCTGAAAGACCCGAGCTGTTGTGCCTGCACTGTGAGAGCACGACAGGGCAACCCGGGCATCGAGAGAGGGCTCGTGCCCGGGGAGCTGGGGCACGGTGGGGGCCGGGGGTGCCCAGCTGGGGCTGGACTTCATTCTGTGGCCGCCCGTTGGGTCCGTGCCACGAGAGATGCACGAGTCCAAGCTGTCGGTCATGGGAGGGTCAGAGAGGGGGGTGGAAGGGCCTGTGTGGGAGACTCCTGGGAAGGCCCTTCAGCCCCTGGGCTGGGGGAAGGGGAAGGGTGCGGGTGCCAGCCCCTGGGCTGGGGGAAGGGGAAGGGTGCGGGTGCCAGCCCCTGGGCTGGTGGGAGATGGAAGGGTGCGGGTGCCAGCCCCTGGGCTGGGGGAAGGGGAAGGGTGCGGGTGCCAGCCCCTGGGCTGGGGGAAGGGGAAGGGGAAGGGTGCGGGTGCCAGCCCCTGGGCTGGCGGGAGGTGGACGGG
>VXBA01003360.1:59930-117087 GCA_013399895.1 Serilophus lunatus
CAGCCCCTGGGCTGGGGGAAGGGGAAGGGTGCGGGTGCCAGCCCCTGGGCTGGGGGAAGGGGAAGGGTGCGGGTGCCAGCCCTGCCCGCAGCCCCCCTCCCTCCCTGCCCGCCCTGGGCTGCAGCCCCGTCCTGTCGGCGCGGCCGGGGCCGGCCCGGCTCAGCTCGCTCATGTGGTGGACAGCTGTGGTTCCTGACAATGTGGTGGTTAGTGTAGAAGACACCCACTCTCAAAGCCAGCCTTGTATCTGTTTTTCCTGTGGGAGAAGTTTTAAGCGCTGCCCCTGGACTCTGGCTTGCACGCTTCAAGGACTGTTGTGTTCTTATTTTATTAGCATAATAAAATCTGCACCTCCCAGTTCATTCCCCTGAGAACTGAAGCAAAATCAAAAAAAGCCCAGCTCATACCTGATGCCACTTGTGCCACTGAAGGAGAAAGTGGGCTGGGGAGGGAGGGTGGCAGGAGTGTGCCCACAGCCCGGAGGGGAGGCTGAGGCCGGGCAGGGGCTGCGGGCTCCAGCCCGGATCCCTCCCTGCAGCGCCACGGCTCCTGCTCGGGCGACACTCGCACGCGCTGTCGGGCCCTCAATTATGGGCTCTCCAGAAATATGTTTAGAGAGCTGAGACACTTTGTAATCTGCTCTTATAATCTGGTGGAACTGCTAAACCCGGGGATCCTTTGCTAAGTTAAAAATCCGGGGAAGCCTGGGGCTAAATTCTCTGCGAATTTAGCCGGGGGTGGCAGGCAGCACACTGAGCTTGGGGACTTGGAACGAGAAAATGTTAATCCGGTCGTTTTCTCATCTTCAGCTCCTTCCCAAGGTCGCATTGTGCTGGGGGGTGTCCTGAGGCTGGGCTGCACCAGCATTTGCAGTGCTTGCCCCAGCGGGGACACAAATGACAGGAACTTTATGATGACTTCTACATGCTCGCACATGTTTAAATTGTTCAGATTTTGTGGGAAAGGTAGACATCCACTCAGAAAACATCTTGCTTTGGACGAGTAGGGGAGTCTATAACCTGTAATCCTTGTGAAAAATCTGTCAAACCTCATTACTTTTGGTGAATGAGCACTGTCAGCTTTCCTGGTTTGTACTTCTCTACCAAAGTTATTACATTTCACATAAAATGGGACACCACTGGATGCTTGTTTCCCTCTCGTCTTTTGGCCAGTCCTTGTGCACCTCAGTCCGTGCCAAAGCTGTGCCCTGCATCTGATGTGGTTGGGAGCCAGGGAAGTGCATCAGTTGGGCTGGTCTGGCACCTTGTCCTGCCTTTGCTCCAGAGAGCGATCCACCAAACATCCCTCTGCCTCGGAATGATGCCTTGGACGCTTCTGGAGGGACACCCACGTTCCCCATCCCCAGCCGTGTTCCTGTGGTGGGTCTGGAGGCACCCAGTGCCCGTGTGGGGTGGGCAGCCCCAGGGGCCAGGCTGGTGGCCCTGCTGCAAACCCGTGTGTTGGCAGCCTCTGCCTCTGGAGTTGTTTTGTCTAGAGCTGAGCCCTGGGGCGTTGGCTCTGAGGCTGCCACCGGGTGCTTTGCCTGGCAGCCCCAGGAGCTGCTCAGGCTCAACTGTGCCAGCCCAGAGCAGGACTCAGGTCTGAGTTGCTCTGAGTATGAGTGAAACAGGACACTTGATATAAATGGGCTGAAAGCAGAAAGCCCCATACCAGTTAGCCTCATATTTTCCTTGATTTAGCAAACAGTTACAACAAAAGCTAGGGATTGTAAGAAATCTTATGTGAAACAAGTCACAAACTCAGTTCCCTCTGTGAGCTGTTAAATATCTGACAAACTTCTGGATAACTTTAGCAAGGACCAACGACAAGGGGGTTATTACCATTGTAAATTGTATCTAACAGTTTAATAGTTGTAATACCTGGTATGTTCGTTTTAATCATATGTGTCTGGAGTGTTGCAGAACAGAGAAAGCATCTGGATCTAGAGCAGCTGAAGTAGAAAGTTGTTTTTCTGTTTACAATATGACCCTCTATTCATAATAGCTTTAAGTGTGTGTCTGAGGGTGTGTTGGCTATGTATTTAGTGTGTGAAAAGGGTGTATTTTTGTGTATGAAGGTTAAGATTTTAGTAAATTTTTTTTTTTAATTGGAAATGTGAGAACAAGCACAAGTAAGCAAGCCATGTTGTTGACACTGGAAAAGGTCTGTCAGCTGGCTGGATGACTGTGTTACATTGAAGAGAGGAGGTGAAGGATGTCAGGGCTGTGTCTTATCCACAAAGACTGGCCTTACTGTACTTGAGCTGCAGCAGCCCAAGGTGTTTCCATGCCACAAATGCCCTGCAGAGAGCTCTAGCAACTTAAACTTTTCCAGGCTGGAAGTACATGCCTATTTAGATTCTCTTAATTGAGCAGTTTGTGTGTGAACATACCAGTTCATAACATGCCAGTGTGTGTAGCTGAGGGGAAAGGGATTGTATCATTCCCGACTGTATTTTAGAGACTTGCCCCAACAGCTTCTTCTACAGAGGAAATGTTTGCTTTAATTGATAGGTAAATGGGAGGTAATAAATGGGATTTTGCAGAGCTCTGTGTCATGGTTCTGCTGTTTCTCTGTGTGAGATCAGTTTTGGAATAGGTGGAACGGATTCAGCGTGTCTTAGTCTGATGGAAAGCAAAATCTCTAGGGAGGGGTGGGGCTTTTCAATACAGCCAGAGAGAGCCGCGGTGGACCTGCAGGACATGTGAGGCAAGACACTGAGACAGATCAAAACCAATCAGCTGAAAATGAGCTATCAATGAGATAAACTCAAGGCTATTTAATAACTGCAGTATACTCTGCCTCGGATGTGGCTTTGGTTCCCCAGTGCAGGGCCCAGCCCCGGAGGCTGCTCTCCTGGGGGGCAGGCAGCTCCTGCCCCGTGGGGAGGTGTTGCAGCCAGAGGCCCCAGTTTGCCCAGCTCAGGCAGCCCTGGGGACACGGCTCCTGTCAGACTCCTGCCCTCTTCCCTCTCTGCAATGCGGAGAGCAGGGCTGGCTGCAGACCTTCCCCTGGCCAGTCTCTTGGCTTGGCACAAGATCCCCAGGCCAGACTCGGGGCAGACCTGAAGGCAAAAATATTGTACCACGTCTGCTGCAAAACAGACTAGAATAATTCCTGTGCTGTGGATGCTCTGCTTCCTGCCCTCCCTCCTTCACCTGCCAGTTTTCAAATGTCCCGTTTCCAGATCGGGAGCCAGAGGATCAAACCCTTATTTGTTTGTGCATGAAGGTGTTTTTGGGCACGGCTGTGATTGGGATTTTGGGGCTGGCAGAGCCCTGAGTGCAGGGTTTGCTCCCTCGCTGTGGCAGGCGTGTGCAGGGGGCTGGGGTGCCCAGGGACACGGGGGTGCCTTGGCAGCCCTGCCTGGGGGGAGGCTGCCACAGCCTGGGGGACACAGAGAGAGAGGTCATCTTAATCCCCGGGAAGCTCCGGTGCCTGTCCTGGAGGTGAGATACTTGGGGAGCAGACATGTCTCAGTGAAAGCTGACAAAATTCGAGGATGTGTCAAAACAAGCTGCCTCCTGTAGCCCAAGTTTATCCCAGCCAGCTGCTAGTGCTCAATCTTGCCAGATTTCTTCTTCTTCCTTCAAAAGGGAATTGGCTGGAATATTTTTAATCGCAAACAAATGGTTTAATCACAAGCAAATGTTTGAGAAATTCACAGGGCATAGGAGAAAAGCCCCTGTGTCATTCCCCCTCTCTGTGGATAGACAGAGGGGACTGGGGAGCCCTGGTTTCAGGCTGGGGTAACTTTTCTTGTTGTTATTCCTGAGCCATTTGACAAATGGACTCTGGGAAAGGAGTGGTGGATGGGTGCAAACACTGACACCTGCACTTGGGATTTCATGCAGTGAATTCAAACTAAAAATACTGTGTTGGGAATGTAGAAGAGGTCCCTGGCCATCATCCTTTTGCCCCTTTACAGGAATGAAGCTGTGGTGACTGGTTTTGACAGGTCTCACACAGGAAATGTGGCTTGCACGGGACTTCTGGCCATGCACGAGGTCAGTGGATTCTCTGCAGCCCTTCTTCCATTTCCTCTCACCGAGGAAGACGTGGGCACCTTTGCGAGGTGGTTTGTGTCAGGGCTGTAGCCTTGCTTTGTTGTGAGCTGCTGGTTCTTGCTGGAGGCTAATTGTGGCTACTTTTCTCTTTTGTTATGGAGTGTTTCTTCCAACCCCGTGGGAAGTGGGACCTTGTGTTGCTGATCATCAGCTGTGGCTTGGGAGCCTCTTGCTGTGCTCACACAGCTGAGCTGCAGATACCTCACCTGAGTCTTTAAAAGCACATTTACTGGACAATTTAAGATGCATTCTGTCACTTAATCCTTGCACTGCCTCTCACTGAATGCAGCTGGATAGAATACATAATTTGTCTAAAATTTTAGGACAAATAGTATCAGCAATGTCTAACCTCAGAGAATTCCTCATGTGGAGGACGATGCAGTTTCTGACTCTGTGATCTGCTCAGTTCTGAAATTATTCCTGGGATCAAACAAGTGGAATTGACTTCTAATAATAAGGGTCCCAGTAGGCCTAAATAGAACTTGGTTTTGTCACATTCTGGATTTATGTCGGTGTTAAATACAGTGACTGGCACATCATTTGTGTCTGAGGATGTTGACACAAAACTGGTGAGGGCCTGGAAGGTGGGCAGCCTCCTGCTCTGCTTGCAACTGTGCTGCTTTGTGCTGGCCTCGTTCTCCAGCTCACAAAAGGAAAAATAACTGAGATTTGTCTTGTCTTGGGCTGACAGTATAGCCAAGTGATTGCCAGTCCAATTTGGCAGTTTTTAATCATTTTATCTCTGTTCTTTTCTCTCTGGGGAGACAGGCAGTGTTTAGCAGTCTGCTCAGAAAGACCTTGGGGCTAGTTTCAGCGGCAGTGGCTCAGAGCTCCGATTATTAGCTCTGCTCTTAGGAGCACACTGCGATCCTTCCCAGGGGAGTGGTGTGAAAAATTAACACAGGCTTAGAGCAGCAGTGCAGCAGCAAGCTATGTAACTGTAATTACTCCATTGATATTCCTCACACAATAACACTGTCATCAGTCATTTACATAAACTTTTTCTTCATGAAGAGAGAACGGCTGCTTATAACCCTATTGGGTGCTTCCAGAGCATGCATTATACATTTTATTTGTTCTAATTTCAGGCTCAAGGCCTGTAGAAACAGGGAGAGGAAACGTGCAGCCTTTTCGTTGTCGTTTTTAATCCTGCAGCAGTAAGCTGCCACTCTTCACACGAGCATACAAGCAGGCAAAAATATGTCTTAACAGGGGTTTGAGAACCATTTCCAGGGTTTGAAATGTTCAATGTAATTTTAAAAAATACATTTTAAGAAATACAACAGTATATTTTAAATATCTTAAACAGTGTGGTACCCCAGCTCTGTCCCAGGTCTCAGTCTCTTGCCTTTTTGATCTAGGCCAGATCCCCAAGCAGCAAGTACTGTTGGGCTTGAGAAGTGCTTAGGATATGCTGGCTTTTTTGAGGTTTCTTTTTCATCCATAAGCACATGGCCTGTACCAACTCTCCCGTGGCTCCATTTATTTCACTGTCACCAGAAAGAATGGCTGTGAAAGACAGAGAGGTGTTCTTCCTGGCTGCAGGTGATCCAGGAAAGCCTCAAAACCCCAGTGGTTAATACCATTTAAAGTTAGCACCATCCTGTCTTCTACCAGGGACACTCATTCCTTTTGTGTCCCTTTTTCCATGTAAAAGCCAGAGCTGCACAAAGCAGATTCCTGCTCCCCGGGTCAGAGTCAGGCAGGGCTGAGCCTCCTGGAGCCAGTGCCCGTGGGCACCTCCTGCCCGTGGTGTTGGGCTGTTGGGGTGAGTGCCACACTCTGTGCTCCTCAGACATGGTGCCCACTGCAGTCCTGGCCAGCCTGGCACAGCTGGGCACTCCCCTGTCTCAGGGTGTGCAGGGTCCCAGGGGTGCTGTGTCAGCCACCTGCAGGAGGGTCCAGAGAAGAGCTCGTTCAGTGCTTGGCCTCATTAGGGACAGGGTGCCCCTGCCCTCCTACCAGGAGTGTTCAACTTTTGAAGATACTGTGCTTTCTCTAATTAAAGTCTTTGGAGCCAGGTACTTCCAGGGCCAAGGCTAATCATGTATTCAGGAGAACAGTGCCCCTGTCTGGGCTGCAGTGTGTTTATTGGTGGCCCCAGTACCTGCCCGGGCTGTGCCCACCCTGCCCCGAGCCCTGGGGGCACAGCTCCCCCCAGTGCCACGGTGACCCCCGGGGCTGCAGCAGGGCACAGCCAGTGGGGAAAAGGCACATGATAGTCAAATTTCCGTTGCTGAATATTTAATGAAGCCTGCAGTGTTTATTTGGTTAGCCTGTCGATTTTTATCGTTCTGTCAATAGCTTCTCATATGTGGCACGGGGATGATCTTTAGCAGCCTGTCCCCTGGGAGCCAAGGCGCTAAATGCAATTATGGATTTTATACCACAATGTGTTTGATATTTCCACTGATCTAATTTGCAGTCTGGTAGTTTATTGTTTGGCATTTTAATGGCGTTCAAATGCTACGGAAAATTTGATTTCTCTGTATAATTCTCCCTAACATCATTAATGCTGGTAGCCGAATGGCATGGATTTTAGAGGGCTAAATATACAGGAAAATATATTTTTTTAATATGGACCAAAGCAAACAGAGTTTTAACTAAAAGGAAAACCATGTTGCATTTTTTCACACTTCCTTTGTCACTTTTCATTAAACATTAAGATTACTTTGAGGAAATAGTAAAACAAATGCTGGACCTTGCCAAATGAAACACAAGTGCAGCGTGTTGTGTGGTGGAAGCTTCACTGTACAACTCAAAGCTCCTCAGGAGCCTTTTGAGAGAGAAACAGAATGAGAATCATCTATTAAAAAGTCTTTCCTGACTGTTTCTCTTCTGTTCTAGACCACTTTTGCTTGGTAATTAGTCCTCTATTATGTATTTTTTCTTCTTTTGTAGCTAGCAGAAGCTCTGAGCCAAGCCCTTGATCAGATGCATCTATTTCATTACAAAAAAGCCAAACCAAAACCCAATCCCACCACCACCAACCCCAACCCTAAGCCGCAGTGTGGTGGAGTTTGGGGTCGGGGCCGTTGGCAGAATGAGGGGACACACAGAGCTGCGTGGGGCTGGGTGGCTTGGGGGACTTAATTGTGGTGTTATTTTACACATCTACAACACTTTTATTGTGCAGTAACTCATGAGTTATGGGTCCTCTGCAACTGCAAAATAAATCCTTTAATTAACCACCTAGTCAGAAACAATTTAACCTCCTCAGTGTATCTCATAAACTACATTAGCCCCAGAGTTATTTAGAATAGTGCTGTGCAAGTGTGATCTGTTTACATTAAGGAGTATATGCCTTTTCTCATGTCAAGTGTTCTGGAACAAGGAATCACAAATCTATTTTACATGGTTTCATCCATGGCTTTTAATGAGTTCACTGAGTGTTTCCCAGATAGAAGCAAACGTGGTTTTGCACTGTTACATGAAAGCAGGCAGGGTGACAACCATTTCACCTGGGCTTGCAGCATTGACTTTCTGTATTCATTGTTTCTTGTTAGGGACTATTTCACACAGAACAGTGTTACTCTCTGATGTCCACTGAAGTCAAACTGTACAGTGGCATGTTGACAAGAAACTATTTCTTGAGTGCTGAAGAATTTGTTTCTGTCTTTCAGCAGAGGTGTGAACACAAGGCCAGTTTGTGTAATAAATCTTCCAGGTTGACAGAACTAGAACATGCTTTGTGGTTTAGGAGTTTAAGAACATTAAAGAGGTTTGAGAGGATTCCTCTTTATTGTAACCAAGTAGAAAATATGACAAAAATAAGGAGTCACAAAGGAGGAAGAACAAGGAGCCAAAAGCACTAATGAATGAATACAGAACAATCAGCTTCATGTTTCACAAAACAGTTCTGACCTCTTTGCTTTCTGTTTGAGATTCCTACTGCTGCCGAGGTTCCCAGCGCCTCTCAGAGCACGGTGGCAGGGATGCTCCTGCTGCTTGCACTGCGCCTGGCAGGAGCAGCAAACACTGATTACATTCGCAACTCATCTCGAATCTTTCCCTCAAATAAATTTTCCTTAAAACCCCCCAGTTTTTCTCTGAACTTACTAGATGGCAAGAGCACAAGCGATCACCTGGAGGAGAAACTGTAAACGGATGCATTTCCTTCAGTGGGGCGAAAGTCCTCCTTGGTTCCTTTGTCCCGTCCCGGTTTGTGTCACTGCTGGGTCAGAGCTCAGCTGGGCACTGGGTGTGCCAGGGGAGGCGGTGTGGAGCTCCTGGAGCTGGGGAGACCCCTTGCCAGACCCTTCTCGAGAGCTGCTTTCAAGGAGGACCAGTCAGGGCTCGGATCACGGGCAGCAGCTCATCTTTGGGCGCCTTCGCTGCAGCACAGGCAGGAGCAGTGGTGTGACCTGGGCACCCAAGCTGCTGGGAGCACTGGGGTGCCCTCGACTTCTTGCCGTCCCCTCAGACAGCAGTCATGGGCTCAACTGGGAGCCTGCCTTCTGCCGCAGGAGGGCCAGAGTCAGCTGGGGCGGGGGCACGGGCAGTGGCAGAATGGGCAGTGATAGAACTGCTGCTGGGAAAAGCGTTTGGAGACTGCCCAGGGCCGGGCAGACTGTGCCGTGGCAGCGCCCGCTGGGAATAGGCTCAAATGTCACACGGCTCTGTGATGGCCGGAAAATGTATCAACCCCCCGTGATTCCCAGGCTCTGACCTAGGACGCTGCGGCCGATGTTTCAGTTTGCAAGAAGGACAGCTAACAGGCTGTCACGAAAGTGTTGCAAAACCTAGTTAGTGGGAATTGAAAAAACAAAAAAGTTGTGGTGTATGGCAGACTAATGACATGAGACCCAGCCCTTGAAGTGATCTGCTAGCAGATGATGGATGGATATGCGCCTCACTCAGCAGTGCCACCAGCTTTGCACCATTCGTGAAGATCTGTCAAGATGTTAAGTGGATGACTGCAATCAGCAGTGAAATAAAACCTGTGTAATCTGATGTTCCACTTAGAAAAGAAAACAAAATTCCTACCACCTAATATGAGACTACATCAGCCAACACACAAAGGCCTTTCAAGCCGGCCAGGTATCTGATAAAATCTTTACACCTCATTATCATTTGTAATTTGGAGATAGGGCTCCAGCTGTATCTACAAACAGTTCGTGATGACATTTCCCGGGATTTTTATCTGTGGCCATTTCCAGGGAACAGCTCTTTCTTCACACATATACTTTTATATGCCTTTTAATGTGTTGTTTTATTCGGATTTTATCTGGACGAGAAGGAGGTGCTGCCTGTTAAAAATGTCCTTTTAATGACAACTTATGTAGATTAACAATAAAAGCAATGTTCTGCTGCTCTGTGAGGGAAGTTTGGGTTCTGTGAGTTCCATTTAGTCAAGTTGTTTTTTAGAAGGTGACAAGAAATGTAGCATTTACGTGGCTGAGCACTGGAAGAGGCTCCTCAGGGTAAATGGTCCCAGCACCAAGGCTTTCTGAGTTCAAGAGCCATTTGGACAGGACTCTCAGACACACGGTAGGATTCCTGGGGTGTCCAGTGCAGGGCCAAGAGTTGGACTTGATTGTCCTTGGGTCCCTTCCAACTCAGCATATTCTGTGAAATATTCCAGGGCCAATTATATAATCATAATTTCTAATAATGTTTGTGAAATTTCAAGTGGGCCAGAACTTACAACCTGATCCAAATACTGGAAATCATGCAACAATAAAAATTATCACTGTAGTTCCTTTTAGAAATGTTATGTGATTTTGAAAGGCAAGATCTTAAAGACCCTTGTTGTGCAGGTTGCATCGTGCCTTGCACTGCTCTTGGGTTCTGTTTTTAAAATGCCAAGGCTGATGTGGTCCTGTTTGTTCCTTGAAAGGCAAGAGTGCCCCTTATGCTGTATGGGTGATGCATCATCCAGCCCTCCTGTCATGTGTTCTTTTGCATCAAGTCCTAACTTTTCTTCTGAAAATCCATCTGAAGACATCTCCTGTACAGCTGCTCATGGTGCAGACGTGCTGATAACTGGCTGTTCTTGTGTAACTGGAAAGAACAAGTTGAAATCTAAATTTAATTGAAAATAGTATTGAAATACATCTATTGCATTTGTCATATAAAAGGGGGGACTTGTGACCCTACAGTTGTCTAAGCTGTTCTATTTATTCTTAGTATCTCTGGATAATTTCCCTGAAAAAAAGGAGATAAAATGTAAGTAGGAGGAATGAAGGGAAAGGATGGAGGGCTGGAGCAAGGAGAGAGAACAGGTTGGACAGGCCCAGGGGGTGATTAATGGAGATGTGGCCTCTCCCAGGCACTGGAGCAGCAGCGACTGCAAGGCAGGAGCAGGGCTGTGATGGGACCTCAGGCCTGGGAGGGGAGGAACTGGCCCTGGAGGACTGGGAAGCTCACAGGGGATGGCTGCTGTTGTGTCACTGGTCTCCCTGCCTAACATGATGTCTAAGGTCTCAAATCTCTCAGCTTTCGGGGCTGAAAATAGTCTGTGTCTGGTCTCAGAAAATGCAGAATAACAGACCATGAAACTGCTTAATGCTGTAGAAAATTGTTAATGCAACAAAACAGAGCCCCTTGAAAAATCAGCTAACGCCTCGTGATGCTTCTCTGGGTCCCTTGTGACCCTGCTCACAGGAGCATCACTCCCGCTGAGCAGCTGGGCTTGGAGGCTCTGCTGGGTGCCCCTGTGGCTGCTCCCAGGGGTGCTGCAGTGCTGAAGCGCATCTCATCTCCTGCAGTCACTCTGGGCACTGCTCTGCTGCAGCTCCCAGCAAAGCTCAGCCTGTGTCCTGGCCAGGGGAAGCCCAGAGCAAACAGGCTGCAGCAGTGGGACTGTGCCCCAGCAAAAGCAAAGCCAGTTTCTAACACTTCTCTTGCCTGTATTGTGGCAGTTTCTGAGGCCCTGTCTGGGTCATGGGTGGGTTCTGCCCCCGGGATAAAGCCCAGGCGTGGACCCTGCAACACCTGATGGCTCCAAGTCCCTCTTATTTTAGTAACTGCAGACAAAACCCCCATATATAAGTCTTCCCGATTTAGCAATGCTAGCATGCACATCGCAGCTCACCAGGCTATAAAAATAAAATTGACACAGATTACTGATGTAAATGCAAGGGAAAAACAAGAGGGGGAAAAAAACCAACCCCACAATCATTGTCAGTGTTTGCATGAATATGTTCTGGGCAAAAAATACAGGGACTCCTATGGGAAAAAATAGGTCCAGAATTTCATCCTTTTTGGGAGAATAAAAGTTCATGAGACATGTCAGCCTTTCTCAGTGAGGCAGGAAGGTTAGAGTGGCAGAAACAACTGCTGTGGTGATTCCAGATATATTTTCATCTGCCTGATAAATTACCTAAGCAGGAATACTTGGGTGATCACGGATAATCTAGAGAAGCAGAAGGGGGAGAGGAGACAAGACGCATGACTCCTGTTCCCATGGCTGCTTTAGCTGCAGAAGGAGCATAAAAATACTCAAGCCCAGTGTGGCACTACATGCGTTTCCAGAGACTTTTAAAGGGCTCCACATTATTGAAAGTCAGGCAACATAAAAGGTGCTTGAGCCTTTCTGAAAGGAGAGGAAGCCTGTGGTTGTGTTGATAGACTTAAGCCCCTTCCAGCCCCTCTGCAGCTGGGTAAATCTCCCTAGGATTGGGCTGGCTAACAGAAATATTGGCATTCCTTGGTGCTGGGTGAGAGAGTACAACTGATTCATTTCTTTGCTCTGCAGAGTAATTCTCAGCAGCTTCTTTTTAACTGAAAGGATCAAAGTCCCCAAATGAGAATGTGGTGAACTTGATACTTCTCCACAAGCCCAATAGACGTGGACAATATACGTTCTGTAACCGAAGCCTTTTGGGGTTTGTGTAATACAATCCTCCCTCTGTAACCCCCACCCTCCCCTCCATCCTCTTGACCCTGCTGCAGCTCAGGGACCGGACAGTAGAAAAACATGTCAAGCATGAAAAGCAGCAACTTGAGGGCAAACATGACCTCTCCACTGCTAGTGGCTGAACTTCTGAAAGTACATCAAGCAAGCAGAATCAGCTAAAAAGGGAGGCCAGGGACACCTCATGTCGTGCGAGATGGGAGGTGAGGTCTTTGCTCTTTAAAACTAAAGTGTTTTGTTTTAATCATGGGGAGAGCTGCTGGCTTGGCACTGTGTGAAATAGATTTAGAAATCCTAAGGAAGGAGGAATTTCTCAAAACAGTAAGGAAAACAAAAGTCAGCAACAGGGAAGAATTGGCCAGCATTTTTACAACAGGAAGTGTGGAGGATTCTGAAAAGAGAAAATTAATGGCAGTGGGAGTATGATCCTGTTAGCTGGAATTGTTGACACCTCATCATTTCCAGACTGAGATGCTAGCTAAGGCCATGTTTCTCTTGACACTAACTTAGATCATCTTTGCCTTGCCGAGAGAAAAAGAAACTCCATGATAAAAATGGAGCACATCACGAGAAATTCCTTTGTGTGTGGAGCCGGCTCAGCAGCCAGGACTCTGCAGCAGCAAACCTCTGCTTGATTGCACCAAATATTTTGCTGCATTTTATTTTCTGAGGTAGAATAAATGTTCCACGTTCAGCAGTGGAAAATGCTAGCTATACCTATTTTAAACACCAGTGCAATGGTTTATGGCCCATAGAGGGATAATTACAAAGTACAAAATCACAGATTTTATAGCAGACTTTCCCAGGAGTGCTGTTAGGAGAACAGCATGTGTCATGTAGCCAATTTAGATAATGATTCTGATAAAGATAAACTGAATTGTTTAGAATAAGTAATTGGGCTGACAATGGCCCAAAAGCCATGGAGGAGCACAGGAGCTGCAGCCCCGGACGGGCACTTCACCTCCCCAGCAACCGGGAACAGACTAAACACGGATCCAGACTTTCCCGTGGCTGAGATTTCAAGGTGGTGGCTCCTGCCTGGGTCTGTGCTGGGAAGGGCTGTGGGTAAGGGAGGCAAAGCAGCTGAACTGGGACACTCCGAGGTTGAGCACCCAAAGGGCTGGCAAGGGAAAGCTGAGCCCCAGCTCCTTGCTCTTGAGGAAGTCCTGGGGCTTGTTCAGAGCTGAGCTGTGAATACTGGCCTGGTAAATATACAGTGGCACTTTACCACAGGCAAGAGATAACTTGTTGAGTAGATTATCTCTCTTGAGATAAGGCAGAATCCTTCAGACTTAGTGGAGCATCCTGCCTGGCCTATTAGCAGATGACAAGATGCAGTTTGGGCCCAGTAAACCTCCATCAATCACAAGATGAAGTAAAGCCCTAATTATCATTTAATTGCTGCCTTCAGCTTGAGCTGCCCTTCTTCACAGCTCTCAGGATCCATTGGAGATTAGGTTGCACTAAAATGAGCCCCGTGAAGGGCGAGCAAAGGTGTGAAATTCCCCGGGTAACCGAATTAATGGCAGCGCGCTGTGATGCTGGGGGGATTCTGGTCCCTCTGCAGACAGAATGAGCAAGTGAGAGGGCTCTAATGGGGAATTGGCAGGGATGGCTCTCAGCTCTGTGTTCACAAGGAAGAATGACAGAAGGTGCTGGTTTGGCCGGACTCGAGGGGAACAAAGAAAACACCACTCACAAACATTTGATTTTATGATAATTTTATGTAATTATGTTGCAAACTATTTTGTTAAATAAGAAAAAGCAGTAATATGTCCACGTAGGCCTGTGAAAGAAAGTACAAGCAGCAAAATATGAGCATGGGTAACTGGCTTTTCTCGGGCATTTTGAAGTGGATTGACATACTGATTTAGGCTATTTGGGTTTGGGTTTCGTTTTTAAGTCAGGCTTATTTTTGATCTGTTTTCGTATGCTCTGCATGGCAGGTGTGTTTTCCAAATAAATTGCAGCAGCAGAGCAGTTTCTCATGATGAAACTCTGACATCATCAGGACACTTGTCTGCACTGTATGACTTTGCAACATCAAATCCAGTTTCAAAGATAATTACAGGCCATTAGTGCCTGACACACGGTGTTTAATAACACTGGTGATCTTTGGAAATGCATAAATAAATAGGTAAATACGCAAATTGAGTCGTCTGGCTCTAAAAGTGAGCACTTGAAACGGGTGTTGCCTGTGAAACAGGCCTAGTTGGAACTGGCCACTTAACCTCGTTCGATGAAAGGCAGCACTGGGAATGTGCCATTTGACTGGTCTGCCTTGCAAGCAGATGCTCCTCTTCCCAAAGAGGTTTTGCACAGCCCCCGTCTGTGGTACCCTGGAACAAGGCGCACAGTTAATATCTGGGGGGTGGGTGCTGCAGGGTGACCCAAAGTCCTGCTCCCTTGAGCCAGACCCTGGTCAGGCTGTGGCACTGCTGCAGCAATGTTAAGTGTCAGGGCACGGGCTGGCTCCAGCTGGTTCCTTCAGGGCTCCCTTTGCAGGCACTGGGCTCTCACTGTGTTGTTTGACTGCACGAAGCTGTTCTGTGGCTTGGCAGAACACCCTTGGAAAGGTCAGTGATCTGAACACCTCCTGCCAAGCCCTGAAGAGATTCTCAAATTCTGACCAAAACGAGAAATAAGAGTTGTATAGTGACTGGCAGGTAAAAATACCGGAAAACTAATGATTACTTCACTTCTTCTAGGTAACATCAAATGCTGCTTACTCCTGGGAAAGGGCAGGTCAATCAGCAGTTGTGAGCCTGAGCTTCTGCCTGCTCAGTGTCACCACACAAACACCGGCATTGCAGCCACCTCTGTGCTTTAAGGCCTTCGAGTGCACCCCTGTGTGTGCTGGCTGTGGAAAGGTTATGGTGCAGTGAATCACAGGGGCTTTGTCTCAGCATTCTCTGCTCCCTGCGAGCAGCCAGACCTGAGAGCTTGTTCCCCCCGCAGCACAGGACACTTTGGTCCTTCCATCTCTCACCTCACTTCAGACTTGGAGAAGCTTGGCTGCTGCACTCAAAATCCTGGGAAAATGATTCCCTGGGAGTCGTTTCATCCACACAGCAGAAGGTCCTTGGCCGAGTGAAGCTGAGCTGTCCCTGGGACACGTGGCAGAACTGTGAACCCAAGTGAAGCACCTGAAGCTTCTCCTGCTCCCTGCCCTGCAGGAGGAGCTGCCCCAGGCCTGCCCTGAGCCAGGGTGGGCTCTGTGCCCACGGCTTGGTCCTGGGAGAGCCCCTTCCCCCCAGCCCAGGCAACTGGTCTGACCTGTGGCTGCTGGTGCAGCAGCTCCAGGTAAAGAATCAGTTCCTGGGGCCACTGTCCTTGCTGGACAGTGCTTTCCACCCTGCCTTGGTCAGCCTTCCCCCAGCAGAGCCCATGGCCAGAGGTGCCCCTGCCTGCACTGGGCCAGGACGGGGTTCCTATAGAAGGGCTCTGGGCTCTCTAGCTGTGTTCAGCTGGAGCTTGGGGAGGGATAAATCCACAAGTTGTAAATAAGGGATCAGGATTTTGTCCTTTTTAGACTAAGCTTTATTTCTATACTTTGTACTTGTGGAAGTTTCAAGTAGAAAGACTATTTAGGAAATATTTAGGAAAAATTGTATGCCTATTTAGGACTTAATTTAAAACAGAGATTTATTTTAGTTTTAGGTGCATCATCTCAAGACCTTTTATAATATATTGTCTTTTTTATGAATATAAACCATGTGACATAGGTCCTGATTACTAATTCAGAAGATATTTGTCTTCTAAATGCTCATTTTGTTTTAATAACTGATGCTTCTTAAAATATTGCAACAAAGAATTTAAAAATAATCATAAAGGGAAAGTAAGAGTGAAGCTGTGAAAGGTCCTTCTGCATTTCAGGGATCAGTGCAGTGGCCGTGGATCCTTCTGCATTTCTGGCACAGGCAGAGCTGGGATGTGATGGGACTGATTAACTCAGATAATTAACAAGTATTAACGTTGCAAAGGTACCTTTGAACCTGTTTAGGTGTAAAATAGTGAGTTTGGGTCAAGTGTGAAAGCCAAACATGAGAGAGCCAAACACAACTCACTAATTGACAGAACTGTGAGGTTGATTTTGTACTCCTGGATTCACTTGGCTGGTTCTGGTGGGGAGTACTGCACTTGTAAGAGCAAAATTTGATTAGAAGTGGAACTCTGCTTTTCAGCTATGATGATGTAAAACTGAAAAACATTTTTAATCTATCTATTCTTTGTGCTATTTTTTCCACTCCACCTCCTTTATTTTTTAAAATAATTGTTTGTTTATCAAGGAATCTGATGGAAATTTTTCTTAACCCCCAGAACTTTTTCATAGAATCAAAAGCAAATTCTTTCACTCGGAGCCTGATTTGCTTACAACAACAACAACAATTTCTCATACTTTTCCTATATAATAAGTAGACCATATGGGGAATAAGGAGTTTACATTCCCAATGGAAAGAATACATCTGTGAAGATGAGTTTCATTAAACTGTTAACTGAAACAGTGACTTTTAAAATTGATTCCATCTTTAGCCAGTGTAGTCAGTGCTCTCCTGAAGACTGTGTCTATGAAGTATTCTTTACTTAAGATGAACAAAAAACAAAAAAGGAGGCCTCGCCCTCTTTTGCTGCTCTGGGTCAACATCTCAACCTCTTGATTAGATTTAGAACCTGCTAATTAGATATAATTCATTACCTGCAAGAATGAGATCAGAAATCAAGACTGCTTTTCTGAATAAGGCCATCCTTCCCCTCATCCATCATGGCTCTAAGTAACCAATTTAAAGTCAGACAAATGCATAACCAGCATTATTACCTTGTCATAAATAGTTAAGGAGGAAGACCTGGAATAAGCTGGCATTATAAATGGTTTTTATCACATTATTTTGCAGTTATTTGTCAGCCACTTTGCTTAAGATAAATGTAGAACAATAATCAGATTCTCGAGCCGAGCTGTGGATAAGGTTTTGTTAATTGTGAAACCTCTTCTGCTGGCATGGGGCTCAGTTTCTAAAATTCCTTATGGAGAAATGGCACTTGAGCTCGTCTCCATGTTTGGACTTGAAAGTCTAGTAGGTCAAAAAATAGGAAAGGAGGCCCAATCCCCTCCTTCCAAGCTGGTGAGATCCCACAGCAGTCAATGGCACAGCTTGTGAACCTGTAGGACTGTTGAGCTGAGTGACCCAGGGGGCTCTTTAGCTCTCAGTGGGTCCTAACACGTAAAGATCCTAATGCAGGGTGCTCCTCCTTTCATGGAAAGGAGCCTTGCACCAGGACAGAAGGGATGCTGCTGCCATGGGAGGCTTCTCAGAAGGGCAAACAGGTTCCTCAGACTGGGTTTTTGGTGACCACAAATGTCTTTGTCTGCTAGAAAGAAGCACATGGTTGAATACTAATTGCAGTGAGATTTTTTGGGGATGAGAGTGACCAGTGGCTGCAGCACTTGCCACTGGATGGTTTTGGAGGACCATGTTCTCATCTTCCCCAAAGCTGCAGAGCCACCCTCTCGTGAGCACCTGTGATTTTCACCTGTGACTTAAGGAAAATCTGGTCTATGCCCATGTTTTAAACAGGTGATCTGGGGAGAATACAAGGGCAAGGTTCTAGCAATGTAAATCCCAAACACTTCTCTCAGCTCTATTTATATTTAGGCAAAGAGTGACCTCACATTTCAAACCCTGCTATGGAGAACAGCATCAGAGCATGACTTATGGCAACGTTTCAAGGGTCATGGAAACCACTCTTAAAACTTGGAGAATTCAATACAGAGAAAGGTTGTCAAGGGAAGCCAGAACAGCCAAAGCCATGGGTGCCCTCAGGAGTGGGGAGCTTGCACCAAGGCCTGGGGCTCCCCTGTGTGAAGGGAAAAAGGTCTCCACGGATCTTTTCTCCTAATGACGAAAACCTCTATTTTGTGTTCAATTAAAGAGTTTAGGGGACCAGCTTTAAAAGCAACAGATGATTGCAGTGTGATTGTCATGACAGAGAACACCTCTGGGGTTGGTGGGTGCAGAGTTACTCAGTGGTGCAGACAGAAGTCACAAAGTCAGCAGATCTGATTAACTGTAAATCCAGGTTTTTATTACACTCTCCCCCATAGGTAGGGAAGGACAATAACTTGATTTTCATCTCAGCTGCAGCACAAGTCAGATTTGAGAGGAAGATATTTACTAAATTATTTACTTTATGCAGTGCTGTCACTCTGAAGAGCAATCATATTTGATGTGCCATGTTGGTGCATCTGGCCTCAGAAAGAAATACTGAAGGAATATTTACTGTCTGGGGTTTCTGTTAGTTTTCCTTAAGCCAAATCTAATTGAATTGTTGAGATAATTGCAACTTAACAGAAAATGTAGCAGGAATAGGAACACTTTTAGAACTCCCCTTGTCCTTCCAGCATCTCAAACCATCACTAGGCAAGGTGGAGAGGGGTTATTTTCCTTTTCATTGAAACTGCAGTGACAATGTTGGGCCTTATCTCAGCCCCCTGTTGGGTTCCCTGGCACAGCTGGGGAGGTGGCTGCCAGTGTTGAGTGCCCAGGCTCCATCCTGCTGCAGCCTCCAGGAGCACTGGCAAAGCCCCAGGGCTTCCCCTCGGAGCTGCCCTGGGCACCACCGGCGCTGTTGGTGTTTCCAAACAAACACGTTCGGAAAGGCAAGGAATTGGTTTCGCTTGATTTTTGTATTCCAGGATCTCGTTCAAAGGCTGATCAGTCACAGCCTTCAGGCACGTTTTCCTTCCCCCCCCCCCCGGTTTTTGCAGTTTAGGTGGCTGCAGCAGGAGGAGCAGTGACAAACTGTTGGCGTTAATGTACTGAGCATAATGAACACTGGCCATCCAGCACATGGTGCTTTTCTGCTTATTGGTGAATTTAACTCACTTTAATTGTAGTGTTACTTAACATGATGGAGATGTAGCCCTCAGAGGGATCATTTGTGGGACAAATAATGTATTTGTGTAAAATTAAAAAAAATAAACCAAACAACTAGCAGATAGTACTACTAGCTGTAGTAAATTAGAGTTTAATAATTATTATCTAGATAGTCCTTGGCTTAAGGTTAAAAAAGAGGCACTTCTGGAGAATAGGATCAAAGCTTGCCTGGAGCACAGCCATGGGGCCTGTCTTTGGCAAGCTGCACTGGTGGCCAGACATTCACCGGAGCACCTGGGAATCAATCGAGGCTGCTGGGAGGAGAAAGTCTCTCCCCCCGGGGCATGTCAGTGGGAATAGAAGGTGACAATGAGCCCAAGGCTGCTCGCTCACATCACATGGGGCTCCTGATTCTATTGAAGGTATTGCACAGCAACCTGCCCTCGGAGCAGATCTGACACCTGGGAGGTTTCTGTGCAAGTGGGAGGTGCAGGACCTCTCCCCCTGGAACGGAGCTGCTGCCGCAGGCACTGGGACGCTGGTGGTGCAGAACCTCCTTCTGTCTGTCATTTGGACCCTGAACATTAAATATCTTTCTCATTATTCATCCCACCACACTAGAAACAGCTGGTCTTCAAGGGAAATTACCTAATGAATCAACAATAAGACTATTGTGTAGGCGTGACATTTCTGATAATAAATTATTGCTTTCAGCAGGTTGACCACACTTGTCAGGGGTTTGTGAGCTACAAATTCAGCTGCCTTGTCTTAAGCTGTTTTACATAACTGACAGTGTAAAACTTGGGCATTTGACTGTAAGTTATTCCCTCCACTTCTAGCTCTCTACCATAAAATTTCTTCATTCAGAATAATCTTTGGGCTTTCCAACTCATAAATTGAAATTATATTAATTTAGTTTGGTTTGATTATATTTATTGTGTCATATATATCCTGGAATTAAATATTAACTTAAATATTTTAAACTAGAAATGTAGAAAGGCTATAAATGCATTTTTTATGTCATTTAGATGAATTATGTGTTTGCATGTTTCTTGTCTGCTTACAGTTGAAGGAGTAGTTTTTCAAAAATCCGTGGTACGGGGGAAGATCTAAATGTTACATTCCTAGCTTTCAAAAAATACATGGATGTAATTAATTCGTTTAAAACTGCTTGGCCCATATGAAGCATGCTCCGAGGATGGTAATTTTAAAGCATGCATTTTTTTTTTCAGATACAAGTGTTGTTTGCCTTTTATTTTGTGTATCCAGGCATGTAACTATTTAGTGATGAAAACCAAAAGTCTTTACTCTTTCTTAGCTGAATGCAAATGACACTGAAATTCAGTCAGTATCTGCATCAAATTGTGTGTTTATCTCTATGGAATTCTGTGGAACCAGTTTTTTAGCTTTTGATACTGTAAGTCTTTTCATAAGTAGCCAAGAAGGAGAGAAGGACAGCACTTTCGTTTTCTGCCAGATTTCTCGGGGCAAAATGCATTCTTGCAAAAGTGAATGAAGCCACAGAGGTGGGGCAGGCTGGAGAGGAAATCGGTGTTCTTATGCAAGGAGTTGTGGAAGTTAAAAATGAGATCTAAGCCAGGGAATACATGTTCCAGCAAGTGTTCCGGGTTGCAAGCCCTCGCAGTGACTGTTGTTACACTCCTTTGCTTCACAGGTAGCTGCTGTCTGGTGTCTGCACGGCGCTGCCCTTTGCCTCTCCCGTGTGTTCTTGTTTAATGCTACGGGGCCTTCTGAGGTGCTGTGTAAGGCTCGCTCAGGCACCAGTGGGTTACTTTTTTAAAATAACAATTCGGATTTTCAGGAGGAACAGACTAATCAAAACCCAGCGCATCCGAGAACTCCCGTGGGGCGCTGCAGCGCTGGGCTGGGCAGGGCTCCGGGCAGTGCCACCAGCCTCTGGCCAGCTGTACATGGAGCAGGGCCAAGGAGGACTGCCCTCAGGCCACCCCGAGGCCCCTGAAACCAGGAAGGCCCTGAGGAACCCGGGAGGCAGAATGTGCTTCGGGGGATCACGCGGCACCGTGAACACCTCAGGGGGTGTGGAGAGGAGGATGCCCTGGAGGTGGGCAGGGTGCTGTGCCTCAGTGCCTGCTGCCTCTGGCCCGGGCGGGAGTCTGAGCCCTGACTTTACAGGTCTTCCATAGTTTTCTTTGCCTTTATGTGAGGTGCTCCCAGGTGTCCTGAGCAGTTGTTCCTCACCAGCTGTCAGGGTGGTCATGGGTGGCAATGCCAGCAGCCTTGCCCTTCCCTGGGAGAAGCCTCCGCCTTCCCTTGTTCTGCCGAGGGCATGAAGGGACCTCCTGCGGCTGTAGGGCCTCGTCTCTGTGCCCTCTGGGCATCGAGCCCCTGTGCCCCGCGGCTGGCAGCTGTGGCTGCCTCGGTGTGTGCCCCCACAGCAGCAGTTGGTGAGCAGGGCCCCACCATCAGCCCTGCCAGGGCAGCCACTGCCCGACTGCACAGGGAGTGGGGACAGGCTGGGACTTTCCAGCATAGTATCTTGCATCAGTTAATTAATTGTGTGATTTACCCGTGCTGATGGTGATGTGTTCATGGTGGACTAACTGGTTGATTGTGGATGTGTTCTGTTTGTAAAACAATACCTGTAACCAGGGCCAGGTGCACCAGGCAGCCAAAGGCAGACACAGGGGCAGGAGGAGCTCCAGAGCCTTCAGTCCTGCTGCCCCTTGCAGAGGGCCTTTTCCACCCTCCTGCCTGCACTGCCCTTCCCTTGGCTCCTGTTACCTGCTGCCTTGAGGAGGACTTGTCTTCCACCCTGGACTTGTCTTCCACCCTGGACTTGTCTTCCACCCTGGACTTGTCTTCCACCCTGGACTTGTCTTCCATCCTTTTGGGGACACGTCAGCTGCTCCTGCCCCTGGGGCCGAGGACGTGAGACACCCTCGTGGGGCTGCAGAGCCACCTGTCCCCATGGCCAGCCATGGACCTCAGCACTGTTTGGAGGGCCTGAGAGGGGGAGCTTTTCACAGCTTGGGCGAGGGCACCGAGGGTTGAGAACAGTGGCAGCTCACTCTTCAGGATGCTTTGGTTCACTTGAAGGTCACTGCCTTGAGTGCCATCCAGTTACGATGCAGAGATGGGATGAATGAAAAAAGAAGTGGAAAAAGAGTTTAAAAATGTACAGCCAAAGAGGGATCCTACACAGTTTTTGAGTGGGACCATATTGGCCCAGAAAATATAGCTAGATATTAATATCTCCAGGAATCTGTATATGCTTCTCCAAATTAATGTAGTTTCAGGGGATCCATTGTTAAAGGGCCTGGTGTGCTCTTTTTTTCCAGATAATGGAAATTCAGCTGAACAAAGCAAAGGTGTCATGATGGTGTCACGTTGTCATTCCATTTTCCCCACCAGTGTTCCGATAAAGACATGCTGCATTCAGCAGCATACAGATGTAAGAGCAGTTCTGTCTCCAAGATCTGGCTTTGCAGTGTAAGGCTTGTTGAGTTTCCATGGCAATGGCCACAAATTCCTCCCCAGCTCTTCAGAGTGAAAGACATATTTGTTTTACTCGTGCAACTTTGTAGCACAAAAGCTCACTCTCCTTTTTCATGTAACACCTGCTAATCTGTGCCTGGGCCCTTTGAAGCCTCCTGCTGATCAGAAATTCAAATACATTTTTGCATGATAATCTCGGTGGTAATCTAGAGTTTGTGTCTTTCATGTTGTGTCTGTGAAAAACAGTTTTCTTTATAAATCACCAGAAGTGTTGGCCCTGGTTGCTGTCCATGGGAGGATGAGCTGATAGGGAAATAGGGCTGTCAGCAGCTCAGACATCCATTCTCTCAAAATGCAGCCTGGTCAGAGCTATCAGATCAGGGCTTTTTAACCATCCATTTTCCCTTTGTGAAGAGAAGGAAAAAGAGGAGGGAAAAAAGAAAAGGAAGAGCTCTCCCAGATCTGGGTCCTGGTGTGCTGTGTGTGGCTCTGTGGACACAGCGTGGCCCTGGCAGCCGGGGGCCTTCCCCTGGCATTTGGCTCTTCCTTGGCTCCCAAAGGAGCAAGTGTGGCTGCAAAGCCCAACCAATGAACGCTCACTGCAGTGCTTTGCTGGTCCTCTGATGGATCACCGTGCAGCCACGGCTCTGAGCTCACTGCCTGCATGGAGTGCCCTCCACGGCTGAGCTGCATCCTCCGCTGCCGTGCCGTGGGCCTGGGAGGGCACCGTGCCAGACCAGGGCTTGGTGCTCTGCAGGGACCCCCTGCCCCTCAGCTGCCCACACTGGCCTTCCCCCACCCCACACTGTGCTGCTGCTCTGGGAGCAAGGAACCTGGCTGCCCAGGGCAGGGGGCCCAAAGCTGCCAGGGGTGCTGAAGTTGCTGGTGCCAGGCAGTGGTTTGACTGTCCAAGGGGCTGTGAAGGTCTGATGCCCTTTGGCCTGTGGCTGGAATGGAGCTATGGTGATGTCTTTGTTCATATCACTAGTAAAGGATTCAAATGGTTTGCCTTTGAGGTACACACTAGCTGTGTCTGCTAGAGCACACCAACCCCCCAGGTCCCCCAGGTGTCCATCCCCAAACCCACTCTGGGATCATGTTCCAGTGGTGCTGTGTCTGCTCAGTGCCTGTGCTGTGGATGTGCTCACAGGCTGTGCTGTTCCTACCTTTGCATTTCAGAGGTTTAAAGCACAAGGATTTTAGTTTCACTGCAGCTCAGACCTACACAAGCCTGATTTAAATGAGCCAGTCCTCACAGAGCCTTTTCTTGTTTAAAGTTATCAAGGGTTTTTTTATTACTTAAAAAACAAAGCGACCCTTCTGGTTAATTTCTCTATAATTCAGTGAATAAATACAATTTTTCTCTTGGAGGAGATGAACAAGACATGATCTCTGTTTAGCACTTGCAAAGCTCAGCCCCATGGCTGCAGAGCTGGATCAGGCCCCCCAGGTGCTGGCTGGGAGCTGAGCTAGGAAGCTCTTCCTCCATACTCTGAATTTTATAAAATCTGAACTTTCAGAAAAATCCTTGTTTACGAAAGCTCGCAGTGCATTTCAAGGAGGAACGTGGACTTGCTGTTTTGTACCAGCAAAATATTTGAGAGAGGTTTTTGTGTTCATTGTGTGCTGGATCTCACTGTTACTCAGGCTATTCTCTTCAAATTCTCTTCCTTTCTTTAGGGGGAAGAGTCTGAGTTCACAAGGGGGCTGTGGTTTCTGCAAGCAGATACTATAACCATGTAATATAAACATGGCAATAATTTCCTTAGGCCCTGTGATCCATCAGGCATGTTGAGAACAATTGGCAAGGGTCTGGGGAAGTTCCCAGTGCTGCACAGCAGCTAAAAGATAAGATGCCTTTCTGCCTTGCTCAGCTGCAGGATCCACACCCCTGGGGCTGGAAAGGTCCATCCTGTCCTCTTTCCTGGAAGGGAAAACCTATGCCTTTGAAGACACATGCTCACAGCCTGCAGAGCTGACTGATACAGCAATGTCAGTAATTTACTAAAGGAGAGGACAAGGGGGCGAAAGAAAGCTGCAGCATAAATCTCAGTCTGGCTTTATTCTTCTACTTCAGGTTTTATGTCTTTAAAGGAAAAATGCTGACAACATGCTTGCTTACAAAAAAGCCTTTTGAGCCAATGCCAAGAGTTTGCTCAAAACTGGTAAAAAGTCAGAGCTGGGACCTAAAAGCAGCACTGAATTTTCTTCTACTTCCTTGCTCAATTTTAATATTCCAGGGGCTGAGGAGATGGTCCTGCTGCTCCCTGGTCTGAGCCTGAGTCAGGGCCTGCTTTTGTCTCTAGGAGCGGGTGCTCACTGGTGTCTGGCGTGGTGAGGTTCCACTGTGGTTCTGTGTTTGTTCTCTCTGCAGCTCTTACTATTCAGTCCTGAAAGTTTAAAACCATATTATTTGGACTGAGATAGTGCAGCCAGGCAACAAGAGGCCTCTGGCTGCGGGAAGGGCTGTTCTGTGAGTGGTGACATCTGCAGCCCAGTGTGCCTGCAGAGCCCCTGGCTGTGCCACAGTAACCAGTGCAACCCAAGCAACCACTGCCTCACCTGAAACATCCTCTGCCTGGCAGGAATCATCTGGGTTCCGTGCACTTTCCACTAGCCTTAGGATGTTGTTGCAATAATAGTGTTGGGCTGGTTTAGTGTTCAAATCGAGGTCCTGGCAGCTAGCTCTGGGTCATCATCAAGATTTCAGGCCTAATAAATTTTAAGGGGTGATTTTTTGATGAGTGTTGTGCCTGTGTAAGGGGAGCTGACCCCACACATTTTTCTTCTCTCAGCAATCTTAGTGCCTCCTCTAATCACTGGACAGTGACCGCTTGTGTCTGCAAGCAGCTATTCATGATTTTGGTAGAGGTCCTCCTACAAGGAAATGGAGTCCAGGAACTCTGTATTGCCGTGAGTCCCACCTGAGCTGCACAGAGAAGCACCACTGGAAGAGTGGATGGAGAAGCCACTTCTGCACCCTCTAGAGCTCCAGAAGGACCCTGGTCAGTATTGCTGCCTTGGCACGTGGGGCCGAAGCACCTGTGTTACTGTACAGAGTATGGACAGCAGCTGCTTGACCTTTACAGACCTTCCCTGGGAGTTAACAGCCTTCTTCTTGAAATGCAGAGGGCTGAGGGCCTGGAATTACTGAGGATGTGAATCCCAGGGAATCTTCTACCAAAATCTCTTCCCTCCCCGAACCAGAGGAGGCAGCGAATGCTCTGTGTCCCAGAGATGGTCATGTCCTGCTACAGAACAGTATTCCTTGCTTTCTCCATGTTCCTGGCTCTTCTACCTGCCTTACCACTTACCTATATAGCAAATGCAATGTGTTCTACTGAAGCCGATGGGTCAAGTCTAGTGTCCAAATCTTGGTGCCTTAATTTAAAAAATAAATATGTAAAGAAATGTCTATTGCTAACCTCCTTTATTACAAAAATTTGTATGGAATAATGGAACCCTACAACTGCAGTAGTGGTAGCAACATGCCTTTTATTGTTTCCTGTGCTGCATCATGCACTAGCGCTGTAGCTCCCCAAGGGAATGCAAGAAAAATTCTTCTTAAACCTTGGGGGCCTTTGTGATCTTCTCACTTGCTATTTATAGCTGATTAAGGCCCCATCGTGATATAATGGTAGTTCCCCCATGCTTTATTGATCCCAGTGGGAATGAAGGGCATTCAGCACCTCACATGATCAGACTCTTCGTGTCTGTGTCTTACTGCTCATTACAGAGTGTGAGCAGTAAGACTGAGCACTCCTCGATTTTCTTATTCAGACTCATTTCGAGCTCCAGCTCAGACTGGAGATTTGCTGAGTAAATAGTCTCAACAATAATCTCAGCCTGATTCCAACTAATTAAATCCTGTACAAACATCCCTCTCTGGGCCAATATAGCAAAAGACAATGAAAACACAGAAAACCAGACATAGCTTTCCTCCAGATTTTGCTCGGCCCTTTAATCCTGTATCTTTTGAAAGATAGTAACGTCCATAAGATGAGGGGTCAGCCTTCCTGCCCTTAGCATCAAGCAGTGGAATTTTTCAATAATGAACAGCTGGGTCACCAGCGACACAAAAGCTGCTGTAATATCCTGTAGGCTTACAGGGCACAAGAGAAATCCCAAAGCAAATCATGATGTACACAGAAAGGGACCGTCCTTTTCTATTAAGGAGGCCACTTCAAACCAGTCTCGACACCACCTTTTCTCCAGCTTTTCGGAGGCGAGATTATCCCCTGCGTCTGTTTAATCACACATGGTGGGGTGGCTTTGATTGCCTTTTTAGAGTCAGAGAAGTTAAAGAACAGAGTTGGAAGGCTCTTGTTGTCAGAGCTGCCTCGGCGTGCTCTCGGCCGGGGGGTGTTTGCAGAGCAGCCTCGGGGTGGGAGAAGCAGCTGCCCTGGGCCCACGGCTGGGCTTGGCACTGCTCCCACAGAGCTGCTTGTGTCAGCCCTGACTCCAGGGAAGTGTGGGGAGTGCCAGAGGGAGGGGAGGGTTGGGGGGCGGGGGTTGCCTTCTGTGGTTTAATTTCTGTGAAGCCCCATGGAACTCAGGGCCTTTTCCAGGGAAAGAAGAAGTTCTCTTGTAGGGTTTGTTCCTAGGTACCCAATAAAGCAAAGAGTAAACCAGGGCAACACGACCAAAAACTAAATGTTATAAAAACTTTTTAATGGATCGCAAAAGTCCGTCTGAGATATATGCAAGATATGCTGGAGATTCCTGATTAAAAGCAGTTTGTGTCAGGGAAGTTACCACTTGCAGCATATAGAACATCTGACAGTGATTAACTGGAGCTAGCTATTAGATTTTCCTAAAGAAACAATACTTAAACATATCTCCACAAGTATGAAACACTTTATGTACTGTATCTGGTACACCTCATTTAAATTGACTTAGATGGAACAGACACACTAAGTCTAACTAGTAGGTTATTAAGAATATAAACCTGGTGCCCAAGAATTTACAATCAGTTATATGGGAGGTATCCTGACTTTCCTCCTTTTCCCAGGGCTTTCATTTAGTAAGCATATGCTGTAAAGATGTCACATTTACAGCAAGGGACATGTTTAGGATGTTTCTTACAAACAGTTTTAAGTTACATACCTGTAGCAAATGCATCTTGCTATATTGCAATATATGCTGTTAGAAAGTCTGCCATGGGCTCAGGAAAATGTGAATGAAAAGAGGAATGTATGTGTTGGGACAAATGTATTCATAACTTAGTTTTTCAGGTTGCTTATTAGTGCTTGTGAATTTTTGATAGAGAAATGACTTTAAATTGTTTCCTACAGGATGACAAGCTTTCCAGCTCTGATAAAGCCCTTAGAGGTTGGAGAAATATGGTTTAAATTACGTGTATCATACTTCTAATTCTGGGGGGTAACAAAAAGAAGAGCCTGGAGATTCATCCAGCCTGGAGTGTTTCATAGTTGCAAATAAACTGTGTGCTCTAAGTAATGATCATTTTGATAATTCCCTAAGAAATCCTTTTTGTTTCCTTCTCTTTTTGGATCAGGAGGCTGACGATTACTGTGGAGCTGTGCTTGTGCTTAAGTGCTGCTTAAATTCATGTTCTTGCATTTCCAACAGGCAGGTTGGAAGACTTGGAGTTCAACATTTCAATTGGCCTTTAATTGTAGCTTCCCCTACTGTTTGTGAAGTGAGTGGTTGAATTGCTGAAGTAACTCCCTACAGAGTGCTGTGAGCCCAGCCACAATCACTGCTTCAGAGTGCAGGAGTCATACAAAGAGTATTTCTATCTCTTTCCTGGGTATCACTTATATTGGAAGGTTTTTAAAAACAATTATGATTCCATCAGCAGCCAGAGGAGCTCTGCTCTCCAGTCTGGTTCCTAAAGTCCCAGCCTATCTCACTCTCTCTGTCCTTACAGGGTCAAATCAGGAATTGCACTGAGCTCCTCCAGGGCAGAAGAATGCTGAGGGTCATTGTTTAGTAGGTGGGAAATCATGGGACCAGTCCTCTGGGGGCTGAGACCTAATTTATGGTAAAGTCTGAACTTCTCTAATTTGTATAATACCAAGTCTAATAAAATATTCATGGTACCTTCTCTCACTTTCAGCTAATTAAAGATAGACAAAAATTAAACTGGAAAAAATTGCTTCAAAAATATGAGAAAAAATTTAAAGGCAATGTCTTGCACAAAGGAGAGATGTTTTGCTACTTTTAGTTTAATGATCTTCAGATTTTCAGAATTGTTTGCTGAGGTACTGCCAGGTAGAAGTCTGCCTTATGCACAAAACTGTCCAGAGCTTGATCTTTTTAATGGGAAGAGCAAAAACTGCTGGAATTCCAAGGGCTGATGTAGGTCACGTGGAGGATGGACCTGGAGGACGTGGCACGTGTGCTTCATGAGGTGGCAGAAACAGTCACATTATGAGAAATGACAACTTTAGAAGTAGTTGGTTTTCTCAGGGTTAGTCTCAGTTGAAGTGACCAGTGCCTGAAGCTTTGCCAGAGTTCCCCCCTAATCCAGGGTTACTGGATTCTGTGATTGTCGTGGCCAATAATGTTCTGTGAGGTGTCAGAGGCTGGAATGTGTGGAGAGCACAAGGAGCCTCAGGAGTGAACGACACCTCCAGGCCTGGAGCTCAGCCCTGGGTACTTCTGTCCCGTGTGGTTTCTGCCCTTTGGCAGCTGGTGGCCAAAGTCAGTTCACACCAAGCAAGGCCAACCCAGGGACTGCAGGTGGCTCTGGGCAGCTGGCATGGCAGGTGGCAGGTTTTCAGAGGGCACAGCCACGAGGTGGTGCCTTCCCAACCAAAAGAACTGGCTCCTGCCCTGGCTCTTTCCTTGCTTCTCTCAAGTTACATTTATTTCTTGGTAAGAAAACGAGCTGGAGCTGCTGCAAGGGCAGGATTGCTCTCACCTGCTACCTGTATGCAGAGTGCCAATGGCTGCAGCAGGCACACACCTGGAAACTGCCCTGAAAGCCTCCCAGGCCCCTGGGAGTGTGATTGTCCTCATGGGATGGTTGAAAGCACTTTTGCAAGGGGAGCTTTCAAAAAACAATAGTTGGTTATTCTTTATCCAGAAGAAAAGGTGCCAGTATAAAATGTCCCTGACGAGGAGACATTAAACAAAACCCCACGTTTGGGGTGCAGAGGGAGGCTGAGGCAGCTGCACTCAGATGACAGATATTTTTGTTAGGAAATAATACCTTCCTCCGATTTCCTGAGAGGTGGCACATAAAGCATAAAGCAAGGGACGGCGATGAAATCCAGAAGAATTACTTCTGTGTATTCTGGAAGAGAGTAAACAAGTCCATCTATGCCACCCAGGTACAGCAGCCACTGTTTGGACAGCTGCACTGCCCATGGAAAGGTGTTGCTGGCCAATGGCTTGGCAATCTGAAGGCCAGGTTCATATGAAATTGTCCATCTCTGTAGACATGGCCATGATAATACACCCAACACAGCAGAGAGGTTAGATTTTCTGATGTGTACCAATTACTGATGTAGAACATGCTCCTGTGAGAATTACTTGAAAAACTGCATTTAATGCTGCAATAATAGTAAAAGGTCACCTTGGATCACATTTGCAAAAGGTCAGATGGTGGTGGAGATAACAGCCTATGCACACAGAGCACAAGATAGTGGGTTCATTGTAGCTCTGTCTGTAGCCACAGCTGAAAACGAGTCAGGATTAGACATAGAGAAAAGTTTCCACCATTCTGACTACATTCTGTGGTAGAATAGGAGTTACTCGTGTAGTAAGGAATGTCACTGAGCCTGGTGAAAAGCCTCAAAAAAGGCAGAAGCATTTTTAAATGCTCCATTTTGTGTTCTTGAGACACATGAGCATGAATGTGTGTTTCAAAAAGGTTTTGCCAGCACAGTTTCATATAACAGCTTGTTCCATGTGACATGCCTCAAGTTCTGTAATGTGCCCTATATGTAAGGATGCTTTGGAGCTTGAAATCTGTCATACAAATACTGTAAGCATAGGGAGTTGTTGTCCTCTGTTTGTTGGGCAGTTTTCAACATGAAACAGTGGGAGTTCAGTTGTTTGCTATAGGGGATTCTGCATTCTCTAAAGTTAGTTCTTGGAAATTTGGGAAATGCGTCACTCACAAGTTGCTGCCCTTGTGCAGCCACCCTGCAGCCCCACCAACAGCTGACAAACCTCAAGCATAAGGAGAGAGAAGCTTGTACCCAATATCACCTCTCCAGCTGTTCTCAGTCAGTGGTGATGGAAATAGTACAGGCTTATTCTCAACATCGTGGCTTTTTGCTTTAAATAAAAGGTATTCCTGGAGAGGTTCCCGTGATTGAAATTGTCCCAGGAGGAATCAGCATCTCTGTACACATCACCTGTCAGGCCCAGCAGGAGCAGGAGGAGGGGCTGGGGGCTGTGGGACCTGAGATCCCACCTGAGAAACTCCAAGTCATCATCACCATCTCATAGTCCAGCTTCTCCAGTTCTGATGGACACTGTCTGTGGCTTGTTCCAGCATAGCTCAGGGGAAGTGAATTCAGTTGTGTGAATTTACATTGCTTTGAAGGATTCTACTGGCAATTATTGTGACAGGGCATGGCCCAGAGGTGCCCAGTGAAGTGGGTAAGATCTGTCTCTGCAGAGAGGGTAAATTTCTATTCATTATGAGCAAAGTGCATCCTTTCTCCAAATTGTCTGGTATCGCTTAAGAGACATAAGAAATGCCATTTATCTTTGAAAATGCAATGTTAGTATGTGTTGGAGGCTCACAAATGCTTCAGTGAAAGAAGGCAGCGTATATTCATGGCTGGAGTCTGCCCTTAAATCTGATCCATTCTCTGTGGGCCCATAACTCTCTCCCAGTGACCCTCACTCTAGGAGGTGCAATATAGAACAGCAAGTGACAGTAGTTCCTGCAGCTGCCGGGACCTGGCAGGGCCTTGCTGGGTACATCAGAGTATTCCCGCTGTGGGAGTCTCAGGAGGATGCAGAGTCATCACCATCCATGGCAATGAATGGGCTTTTCATGCCTCTGAGTTGGTTTCTGGATGGCCAGAGTGCTCCTGACCGTGGGGATTCGTCGTCCTGGCTGGATGCAAGCAGAGGGCAGCCAGCATTTCACGCTGATGCTCAGAGCAGACACTGAAGATTAAGCATGGGACTCAGAGCTTTCCAAATATTTGACAGAGGACTGCCAGGAAGGCTCAGTGCTACTTCTCTTTCCAGCAGTGTCTCGTGGATTTTCCCGGAGAATCGCTCCTGAATCGCTCCTGTCCCATCACGTGGCTCCAACGTCGCTCTTGCTGAACCCTCGTGTTCTGAGCAGGAGTTACCTTTGCCTCGGGGGCAGCTCAGTGTTGCTGAGGAGAGCAGGGTCATCGTGTCCCTGGCATGTTTGGGGCACTGGGACTGCTGTGCACACTCCAGAGCAGCCCCGGAGCTGGGGCTGGGGCTGCTCTGTTGGCACCCCACTCTTTTTGAGGTACAAAATGCTGCCCAGGCTGCGAGGAGGCATCGCCCAACAGTGAGTGCTGGAGATCCCGGGTTGGGAGAGGGGCCCTTTGGGCACAGGGTGAGCTGTGGGCAGCTGGGGGGCCCCAGGCAGCTCCAGCCCTGCCCGTGCCATCCTGCCCTGGCGCAGCCACTGATGGAGTCTGGCCACCACCAAAGGTTTGTGCTTCACCTTCTGCGGGGAATGGGGCAGCTATGGGCACAGCCTGACTCCACCATCCCCACTTTACAAGGTGTCTGCATGGAATATTGATGGATTTGGGCCTCAGAGTGACTAATTAGCATGCAGGACTCCTCAAAAGGGTTAACGTGGGATCTTTTTAATTGTCAAAAGAGTTGCAGGCTATTAGTGTTGGCATATTCTTCAATAATCTGTTTTATTTTTACCTGCTGGGAGCTTAATTAAAAAACAAAGAGGCTCAATTTAAAGCCCATTACTATGCTAATTTTCTAAGAACTGGGCGGTGATTAAGAAGCTTTAAAAAGAGGAGTTTAGTTTGCTCTAGGGAATGGATTGGAGGCAGGTTTTATTTCGTTTCATTAGCTAGCTACAATTATTTATAAACTAAATGGAAATGATATTAAAGAGTAATGAAAAAACAGCATCTATGTATTATTGAACAGCAGAACTTTTTTAATTTAGCATCGAAGTGTGCAGAGCCTTTATTACTGCAACTCGCAGTTAACGCAGCTAAATGCAGTTGTTAAATATAAGAGGCTTTTAAAATATGCCCATAAATACAGAGCTGCCTGGTTTGCTTTTCCTGTAGATCACTAGAGTAAGTTCATAAAGATATCAGTGTGACAATAAAGATAAACCACTGTCTTTTTAAAAAAAAAAAAAATTATGAGGTTTCATGCAGGAAAATTTTGTAGCAGAATAAATTGAGAAGATTTTTTTTTTGTATTATGCATGTAATGCTGTATAATATAACAGCACCACAAATGTTCTACTGCCTTTTGCCTTCCATATGAACCCAAAATAACACCTGCAATTGCAGTCATATCGAGGTATCGAGGAGGAGCCCCTGCATTGTGTGGACACTGGGAGGTGAAGCCATGGAGGGACCAGCAAGGCCAGGGGTGTTGCCAAGGATGTGGTGGATGAAGAGGAGGAGAAGCAGCAGTGGGGCATCCTGACTTCACAGAGCCTGGCTCTGTGAGTGGGCAGCAGGGGGATAGGGAGGGTGCTGGTACGACCAGGAAGAAGCTGCCAGGTTGGCAGGAGTCCACGAGAGGGCTCCAAGCCTGGGTGGCAATTTTGAACTGAATCCCCCAAGCCAGGGTATTTTTGTACCCTGTTTGTGGTGTCTGTGAGGATGTGGGCAGGGAGATGCACCCTGGTTCTGCCAGAGGAACTGGTAACACTGGTATGTGTATTCTAAGTCTTGGGAGGAGGAGGAGCTGCTGAGCCCTTGCCTGGAGGAGCCACGTTTCTGGTGGCACCAGGGCCTTCTCCAGGAATGAAGGGTTCCTCTGGAATATTCCAGGTTCTGTGGCATGACTGAGATCCAGTTTGCGTGGCCCACCTGATAGCTGAGTTCACTCAGCATTTGAATTCCCACTGAAAAGGTGCTCTGGTCTTCTCAAGGAGCAGGAACCCCATGCCCCATCAGCCAGCACTGGCACTCCACGCTGAAAACCTTCATGCCACTACTCATTCCAGGAAAGCTCTGGTACTGTGCCAGGGATGTGGAGGGAGAGGAAGCCTGGAACATTTGACAGACATCACCATCCACCAGGCAGAGGGTCAAGGAGGAAGAAGAAGGGTGGCTGGAGGGCCAGCAGGGCATGCTAGCCCATCCTCCTGGGCTACCCAGAGCAGCTGGCATTTAACTCTGTAAGAGTCTCTATCAGTCTGGCTGTGACATCAGGATTGTTGGTGGGGCACGTCTAATTTCAGTAGTTGTTTCAGCCAGTAAAGTGTTTCTTGATGAACTAAGTAAGTTCCAAGAATTAAAATCACCCTCACCTCAGCGATTCAAACGTCCCTGACGCCAGCAGGACTCCTCCTGCCAGAGCCCTCTGCGTGGGCCGTGGGTGCTGGGTGTGCCCGGAGCTCCAGCACCCTGGCCCCATTCAGGCTGTGTGCAGTCAGAGCCCTCCTTACACTGCAGCTCCCGTGGGTCAGCTGAGGGCTGAGCCGAGCCCCGAGCTGCCGCTGGACACAGGGTCATGTGGCAGAATGGCTTCAATTCCTCTCTGGTTCTGAAGGCAAAGCAAGCTGTCCAGGATCCCTGAGGTCGTAAATGTCCCTTGGCCTCCTTTTGACCCTCTATACACCTTACATTCTTCTTTTAATGATTGACACTCGGTAGGTTTGTGCCTTCAGGCACCCTGAAGTTTTAGCGGCTTCTTCATCAAAGCAACTGTTTACAGCTGGTTTGAGTTGGATGCCAACAAACAATATTCTTTTTGTCTCGAAATAAAAAGCAGCTTAAGTCCCTAATGATAAGGATTTCGTGCTTTGTAGAGGAAAAAATTCAGCTAGGCTGGGACAGCAACCACTCAGCTTAGCTAGTTGGAGTACTTTATACTTCCAGCTAAACTGCTTTTATCTCCTCAAGTGAACGGGCTATAGATTCTTATCATTGTGGCAGAAGTGATGAGGGTAACATCTTTAGTTGGAAATCATTGGCAACATGTGGAGAAGGCTTAAGATGTTGTCACACTTTAACTTGGTCCTAATCTGTTCAAAGGCAGTTGATACTTTCTAAGTGCGCCAGCAGGTAGTGAGAGGGACTCAAAGCCCGTCAGGGTGAAATAGCTCGCGCTCCTCTCTGGAGAGTTTATGACTTTCATAAAGCGGATACAAAGACACTGTGGCAGTAACTGTTATTGTCTAAATGAAGAGCTTATGTTCACCCAACCATCTTTCATTAACTTGTACACCCAAGCTTCTGCATTTCCTGCCTGCTCGCTGCAGCCCCAGCAGCAAATCCTAAATATTTTAATGCCTGTTGCGGTGACGTGAGAACCAGGCCAGCGTGGGGGGCAGCTCTGTCTGTCGGCACCGGCAGGGACAGGCCTGTGCTGCCCCTTGCCTTCTGTGGGTTGCACTGTGTGTTGGTGGGAGACCCAAAAAAGGAATCGCTTTCCTTCCAACAACAAATTGAGATACTGCAAACAACACTTGAATGTCAAAGCTGGAGGTTCTGTGAGGGAGGAGCAGAAAATAGATTTAGGACCGAACTGCCAGTGGAGCTGAACGTTTTCAAAGCCATCTTCCTTCTCAATGAGGACCCAATCCTGTTCCTGGTGCTGCCTAAGGAGTTCTGGATCTCACTTACTTGATGCTGAAGCTGACAGAGCTTCTCCTCCCTTTTTATCCTTAACAGATGGTTGTGTGAACTTCAGAGCTCCTGGTGAGCAAACTTCGATGCACTGCAGCCAATACTGTATATGTGGCTTTGCCAACTTCATAGAAAGGACAGTCAGAACAGGATTTCTTTTCAACCAGATATTTAACAAAGCAGCTTATGCCTGGAGATGGGACCCTGAGCAATAGCATGGGAAATGTCTGTGCTTTTATAGAACAATTTCAAGGCGTACAAATTTTCTCACTGAAAGAAAGGAATGCTTTGCTGATAAGATATGGGGGGGATTTTGTACACCTTCTGTCTAGCAGGCACCTCTCTCCTTTTCCATGTGAGCAGGTATGACATACATACATGCACATAACCAAAAGCTAAGTAGTATTTTTCAACTTTGACCTACTTACGACTTTTCATTTAATTAAAAAAAAAATCTGAAAAAGTTAATAAAATGTTTAGACAAACCTTTCTGTCTGGTGAGCTTAAGGGAATAATCCTCTTTGCATGCCTAATAATGTTGTTGGCATCTAATGGGATTTCATTTTCACACATGTGGAAATGTCCTGTGTGATATATGTTTAACTGCTGGAAGAACTTAAAATCTGTGCAGGCGTCCAAGGCAAGAGGAGGCTCTGGGCAGGGCCCTGCTTACTGAGAAATCTCTTTGTGTGGGTTTAGAGGACCTGGTTTACTAAAGCCTGAATGCAAACACAGATGCTGATAGCTGAGTCTTAGGACTGTGTCAACTATATTTGGCCTTACAGAAGCCAAGAGATTTTGGTAGTTCTGTGTCTGATCTTAAAAAAGCAGTTTATAGAGCAACTACAGTAATCATCCATACTAGAATGACTAGGCTCATCTGTTCAGCAACTTAAAAAAGATTAATCAGATTTTTGGAGTCTTCAAAAAAGCCTGTATTAAGAGGAATATTTGTTTTCCATTGCAGTATTAATAGTAAATAATTGTCATAATGTTAATAAGAGTTACTCCACATTTCAAGAGTAAATTACCATTCCTGGATATTGCAGCAGAAGCCTTTAGTTGCCTGAGTTTTGGAGTTTATGTTGCAGTTTTTTTAGTGCTCCTTTTCCTTTTTCAGTGGTCCTTTTCACAGAGTTTGTTCCCAAAGTTCCATGCCTCTAGTAAGACTTCTGTCCTTATCAGAAGAAAAAAGTTTGTGAAAGAAGGACAATAAAGAGAAACTGTGTGAGAGGATTGAGGGAGAAAAATTTCATCCATTAAAAGGTCAGGCTAAAAGAGCATGATTGAGAGGGGAATATAGCTGGGACTTTTGAAAGGCAAGCAGCAACTTTTCATGCTCAGATGGGGATTCTTGGGTTAAATTGCTATCTTTGAGTTCTGAACTTGGAAAGGTATTAAAGTAGAATTAAACCTTTACACAATCCTGCTCTTGTGTCATTCAGGATTTTTTTGGGTTCTGTTTAATTGTACATCACAGCAGGGTTCTGAGTGACTGGTGCTGTAAAGAAATGAGGGGTAGGGTTAAGTCTGCAGCCCACTGCTCCCTGCTAATCCTTCTTGTTCCTTGAAGAAGGATTTACTTTTGCTGCCAGCTTGTGAAAGACTTTCCTCCTCCCGAAGAGATTGTTGTGGCTTTCCTGGGGAGGTGTGGTTGCTATAGCAGGGAGTCACGCCTGAGTATTCTCTCAAACCCTACTGAGAATGGGCCAAAAAAGAGCCAAAGAAGAGTAAAACTGGGGATTAAAAAATGGAACAATGGGAGACAGGAAGATAGGAGTGGGAACAAATGGGAATTACAGCACCAAAAATAATGCAAAGTGACAAAAAGAGGAAATAGAAAAATAATAGCTGATAGTCGGACTGAAAGGACAAACACTACAAAAGAACAATTTATTTTTCACAGTCAAAGAACATAAAAGGGCATCTGGGAAATAAGGCACAGGCCTGTGTCGAGCACGTTTTTGGTTCTTACTGTATGGCAAACATATATGCACTAAGGCCACCGAACTGCTCCGTGCCCCCCCCGGGCTGACCTCAGCCCCAGTCTGTTTATTCAAAACAAAACCTTCTTGGGTTTTAAACTGTGTGTTCACTTCTAAATGAGGTTCCTAATTGTGTCTGTTCCTAGGCACCAAGTGTAGGGTAATTCTGGGCTTTTCACATAAAATATTCACATGCAGATCAATAACAGAAGGAAAAATCCAGCTCTGCTCAAATTCTGTTCTTGAATGCTTTCCAGAGACATAACTGGCTCCGGGGGGATGCCGGTGGGCACTCGGTGTTCCTGCTGGTTACTGGAGACAAATTCTTCAGCTCGTGCCATGGGAATGCCCTGACAGCCGTACCTGGCCCTTCCCCAGGCTGTGCCTCCTCCTCGCCCCTGGAGCTCCCTCCTCACTCTGCCTTGGCCACCCCGTGTCATACAGAGCTCTCCTGGGCGAGTTCTAAAAGCTGCATTTTGCTCCTAAACCCCTTTGTTCTACCAATGAAACCCAGCCTAATTTTGCAAAGATCCAAACAATTCCATCTCAGTGAAGGAAGAAGAAGTTTTCATTCTGTGTGAAGTTAGTCACAATACAACTAGAATTTAAAAAGGAGCCAGTGCCACATCTAACAGCAAATCTCTCTGAATGCCTTTCCTGCACCCCACTGCTTTATATATAGGGGAGGCAGGGAGATGTAACAGATGAAACATTTTGTTTATGAAGTGTCTATGTTTTGTTTTATTTCACATGTTTTTGCAATATAGATAACAGATTACACCACAGAGCTTTCATTGCCTTGTGCTATAAAGATACTATAAAGCCTTTCTGGATATTAATAATAGATTGTGTTGATGAGTTTGGAGAAGCTGGCAATAGACCCCCTACTGCAAAGACATTAACACCACAGGACTAAGGTATCTTTCCATTGCAAATCAGTTGCTAAATTGGCTGTGCTGATGAGTTTGGGCACAAGCTGTCCTACAGCAGCACTGCAGCAGGCACAGGAAGTGATTTTGTTTTATACTGGCAAATAACGTTTCTTCCTCTTAATGTTCTTAGTTGCAAGAAAAGGCCCCATGTAAATTCTTTCCCTAAGTCATTCTTGCCAGCCAAGAAATAACTTAAAAATTATATTTAAATTGCTTTGACACTTTCTTTTTTTTTTTTTTTTGGAAAAGTGAAGCCTGGACCAGTAAATCCAACAGTACAGTTTCCCTGCTTATGGGGCCTTCAGGGTGAAATCTCATATAAAAATGGCATTAGAAGAATTTTCCTGTGTTGTTGGTGATGTAAATTCAAAGACAACTGTAAATTCAGTGTGCCACTCAGTGAAAGGGAACGAGAAGATGTCGGTCAGAGCAGAGAACACTCCGAGCTGAGCCAGTGATCCCAGCCCACCTGGAGCTGTGCCACGGGGCCCAGGACATCAGTGAGGGGGGAAAGGGGGAAGGAAAAGTGGATGGAGTTTGAGATGTGTAAATAACTGAATAAAAATCCAAAGGAAGAAAAACGAGGACCCTGTTGGGTGTGGGTGACCCCCCAGCTGAGCAGAGCTGCAGCAGAAGCACAAACTCTGTCACACACGGGATCCTTTGACAGCCCCTCGATGTGATTTGGGGAACACAAGGACCACAGCAGCACAAGCCCATTTGGCCTTTTTGAAACTCATGGACAAAAGTAACATTATTTCACAAATGTTGGCACTGCCTAAAAACATAATTCTAACAAAATCATCATACTTTCTTAATTCATTAAGGCTTCTTAATTGCAGCCCTGGCTTTTATCAATTCAGTTGGCGCCCTTAACTTTTATAACAGTTTCTGTTCTACAGAACAGATTAGGAGAAAATTGCAGCCATAATCTGTACAGTGCAATTGCTGTACTATAAAGAGGAATGGGAGTAGCTGAGAAGAGCAATTGGATTCCCAAAGGTGGAGCACAGTAGAGCAATATCAGTGACTTTGTAAATGAAAAATTGTTTTAATTCCCTTCTAACAGCAATAATTCGATTCCTCATAAATTTTTCCATCAAAGTACTGTAAGAAAAAACGCTATAAAATGGAACAGCATGGCAGTGATGGAAGACAGTTGAACAAAGTGGTCAATTAGGAGATGGAAATTAAGCAAAGATAAGGATCCATTCTGTCACATTCTGCTCAAAGCCAGAAACAGAAACTCCTCTGCACTTTGCATTTTATGTTGTACTTTATAGTTAAGAGAGATGCAACTATTTAGGTCATTCTGGCCCCACTTCAGCAAGTTGCATTAGGATGTAAGCTTTGAATTCTGTGTGTCTTTGTGCTTCTGTCTGAGCATCCCAGTTCTGCCCTGGAGATCCTGTGCCCAGAGCTGGGGTGGCCAGTGAGTGCTGGGGGCTCCTGAGGGGCCTCCAGTCACACCAAGGGTGGGATTTCTGTGGGCATGCTTTGGCACAGGCTGGTGTCTGGGCACTGCTGGCCTGAGGTGCTCCTGGGGCCGTGGGGGGTCTGTCTCTGGTGGGATGGGAGCTGGTGGCTCTGACACTGTCCACGGTCAGAATCCCATCAGCTCAAGAAGTTTGGCAGGGGGTAACGTTGTCCCTCTTGTGATTGGAGCCAGCAGCTTGCCTGGGCAGGGCAGTACAGCATTCCTCACAGAAATACAGGTAAAATATTTACAGGGAGAAAAAGTCCTTCAGTGCCAGGACAGGCAATATGTGCGACCTGTGGGTCCAAACCCACACTGAGAAGTGAGGTTTAACACGAGCTTTCACGAGTAGCTGGTGTTCATACTACAGCACCTGTGGATAGAGGGTTAATAAATATTTTCTTTAGTTCTGCTTGAAGAAGAAAAAGCTTTCTTTGTTTTAGTTTCTTACGAAATATTACAGTTTTTTTCCTAGAAGCTTTTAATTTCTGTACATTTTATTACTACTCGGTGAAAAGGAATTAGCTTTTTTTTTAACTGAAATTTCAGCTATGAAATTTGCTTTAATAAACTATTATTTCTTCTGCAGGGAAAATATTTTAAGTGGAATTTTTTTCAAGTGTAGGATTTTTTTTCAGATCATAAAATTATAATAATTTGAAATGTTTTGAATGTTCACAGTTGACTGTAACCAAGCAACAAATTTTCCTCTTTATAAGCACCCACGAGCTATAAGACACTGTAAAAATGTTCCAGTCCTATGCTGAGAATGGCTCATGCATCGTGTTTTCCTGATTCTGTGACATCTAAAGACCAAAATATCAAGATTTCTCCCAAAGAACAAGGAACAGATGTCTTTCATTAGTAATTTAATTTCTTCTCTTAATAAAACTCAGTTGTGTGAAAAGCATAATATGTTTTACTCCAACTCTGGCTGTTGGGTACCACCGGACCCTGATGGTGGCACAGGCTGACAGGGGGTCCCAGGAGGGTGTGAGCAGGGGGAGAACCATCAGAGCTGGAGGCTACACCAACAGGATCTACAGAAGCTTGTGACTACCATCTTGGCATGTTTATTCAATGAAGAAAAGGCAGGTGACTGCTGTGGCTCCTGCAGTACGTGTCAGAGGAACACAGAGGGAGATGATTGAAGGTCTCTGATAGGTAGGCAGCAGCATCTGTCCCTTTGCATACATCAAACACAGCTTAATAACTTCCTATTTACTGCTTCATGGCAGAGGCCAGTAAATAACCAACCCGATTAAATTAGGCTATTTTTCTACCTCTGTCCTGTATAACAAACCTCTGGAACTGCACTTCATGTGAGCAGTAAATTTCACACTGCACAAGGACAGCTCTCAGCACACGGATTAAATCAGTTATAATAAAACAATTAAAATCTATTTGCCCACAAACAGCAGGAAATGAAGGACCTGAGTTAGTCATAGGAAGGTAAGGGGTGGATGGGCAGGACACCAGGAGAGCAAACAGGAGAGCTAGGATCCCCCGGAGCAGAGCAGCAGAGCTGGGCTGGGGATCATAAATCAGGGGGTGCACACCAGATGGCTGTGCCATGCAGGAAGGCACAGTGGCTCATGTAACTGGGCTTGTTTCGAAGGATTACTGATCCAGCCTGACTTCACAGGGATATCCCAACAAATAAAACCTTTACGGCCTCTTCCGCCGGGGAACGTTTTCATCTACTGTTTAAAGACAGGACCACACGTCTCAGCATTTGCATTGCCCTCCACACACATGCAAAATTAATTTAAGTTCACCCAGGTTTGGCTGGCAAAGACTTTTTGATTATCTAGTACTGTAAAGTTGCTTCGCAGCATTTATTGTGGATTCCCTGATGGACAGACAGGCCATTGTTCCAGGCTTTAGTTTGGCTGAATCCCACAAGTGTTCCAGGCATAGAGGCAAACACACTTAAAAACTCCTAAACCTATTGAATTGTCTTTCAAAATTGTCCAGGCAACAGAATTTATTTATAAAACTCTGCAATCATTGATTCAAAACAAGGTTTTCTTGTTCTGCTTTTCTCCTTTGTCCTCTTTGAACAATTTTCTTTGGAATGTTTTCGTTGTGCTTAGGAGTCAGAGATTTCCTGGGGCTTCTAATAAAGGCATTTGATTTCCACTCTCCACATACTTTAACAAGTCCAAGGATTTTGAGGTTTGACATTAACTTAGAGATCTGGAGATAATCAGCTGTGTGGGTAAAAAGCTGCAGTTATGCAAATTATTTGTAAAACGTGTAGAAAGTAAAAGAAATATTCCTTTAAATGTAGTTGGTGTGGGACAGAGGCTTTGTCTCAGCACAGAGTATCTGTATGCTCCCCTTAAAATTTATAGCTCTGATTGAAACCTGTAAAGGGGTGATCTGTAAAGTATTCCTGCTATCCTACACTTCCCAACAGGTTTATTACCATTCGTTTGTAAAATGAACAGCCTAACGAGCAGTGGTTTAGATCACAGCTATCAAAGTCTGGTCATTTGTCAAGATTAGTTTCCTGTTGTGAGATTGCCTTGTGCAAAAAGAGTGCATAACCTTGGGTTCCTCTTGGGAAGCTGAAAAAATACCTATAAACACTTTATAAGATAGATTTAATGAAGATTTTATAATCTCAGAATTCAATCCAACACGGCTCTGTGTGTGTGCAGTGCATGTTACAGTGCAGAGAATACCTGGGTACAGAGGAGGGATTTTCTGGACAACAGACAAATTTGGGATACGAAGTCCATGCAGTAATGTCAGGGCAATTTAATGTTCCTTTGGATGAGTTAATACTGCACTGATGGCAGTGTGACTGCTTGTAGCTAAAGGGCTGCCTTGGGAAGGGCTGTTACAAAAGCACCATCCTTCTGGGTAAATAACCCCTCGACTGCTGCTAAAAAGGACAAAATATTTTCCGTTCATGTTAGATGTATTTATTCTGAAGAACAATTAAAAAATCCAAACACTCAGTAAGGCAGTAGGACAGCAAAGGCTCTGCTCAGGGAAACAACACACTCCACAGGACAAGGAGGATATTTTCCTATCCCAGTTGGAGGGAGGGTACAGGAGATTTATGGTTTCCTGGGCTTTCCTCCTTGGAGTGATCTGTAAAACTGTTACATTTGTGTTTTCACTGTCACTGGAAGGTGGCACATTGTGTGGTTTGCTTGGGGGACAACTGGAGGCAGCACAGCCCCACCTGAGTGCCCACAGCCCCACCTGAGTGCCCACAGCCCCCCAGGGCCCATCCTACCCCGTGCTCCCCGGGGTCTGTGGGTCCAGCCTGGCCTGAGGACACCCTCGGACAGAGGGACTGGCCTTGGCTACAGGAGTCCAGTAGGTTTAAGCAGTTAAATAGAAGCAACTTTTTTCATTGCTCCTTCCACCACCAGCCCTCCCTTCCCTTTGTGAGTTAATCCTTTCAGATATGTTTTTGTGTAGAGATAAAAATATTTTCTGCTTAGGAATGTGCTGGCTGAAGAATTGTAAGGCAAACCTTGGGGACAAAGCTAAAACTGAGGGTATGGAATGAGCTGCTCATGGCAGTGCCCGGGGTCCTGTGGCATCAGCTCCCTTTTGCTCATTTGAATTCTTGGCAGACCCCCAAAGCCCACTCAGAGCACCTTGCAGAGCTGTCACCCTGAGGCTCTGGTGGCACCAAGGGGTGCAGGGAGCCGGCCCAGCTCCTGCCCCTTGGCACAGACAGGGAACCAACCCCGTGTTCCCCCCGTCAGCCGCTCCCTGGAGCCCGTGGGTGACCGAATGGACGCTGCTTCTCCCTCTGCCCACCCCGCCTCCAGCCCTTTGCCCAGGGCTCCTCGCTGCCATTTTCCTCCTCTTCTCAGCTTAGACAAAATGGAGGCTCTGGAGGAATGAGCAGCAACCACAGCCTCTGCCTTCTAAAATCGAGCTGAATTACCTTTCTTGTAAAATATTTATAATTTTAATGACAAAAAAACCCAACGGACTCCACGCTGGAGGGCAGAATGGAGGTTTGTTTCTGAGTGAACACTTGGGTGCCGCTGTGTTCATTTCCTTGCTGAAATGTAAATGCTCCTAACCCCTTGCACGGTGATGTATTGCCATAAAAGACACTGAATGTCAAACCACCAGCCCACCGTGTGACACGGGGACGTGACGCAGCGATTTGTCTTTATTTGAAGCAGCCCTCTTCTGAAAAGCTCACTTAGGGAGATTCCCAGTTGCCATTAGAAAACCAAAATAAAATGAATCTAAATCATTCGAACTTTATCTTAGAAAATTAATGATGGGTGAAAGAGGGGGCCTATAGAGGTTTTTAAGAACTAGTCTGGATACAGCGTGTGTTCTAGTCTAGGAGCAATTCAGCAGATTGTATCGCTGCCTATCTCTGCCAAAGGATGTTTCACACCATTTAAAATGCACAGTGCTCCCTTCAGAGACAGGTTGTTCTGGAATAACTCAACGTCCAAGGAGAGGCCGTGTTATTTCACTCCTCTCTTTATCGTTTGCAAATGTGGGCGTCGGCTTCGCCTCAGCTGAAGCACCAAGTTCTGCTCCTTGCTGGGTCCGTTATCAGCCTCCTCAGAGACAGACAATACCAAAAATGGAAAGCCATGAAATCTGTTCAGAAAAGGGCTTAAGTGCTGAAACCACAGAGCCTGCATAAAGCAAAGCATGTGCTGGCCCTTCCTTTAAAAGGTGAATTAAAATACATTTGGGTACAACCAAGTTATCCAACTCTGAGAGCTCCCTTTTGTTTCTCATTTTGAAAAGGAAAAAAGCAATGAGATAAGGATAGATCTTAGTGGACTTTATCCAGCAAAGGCGATTTGGGGAATCTCAAGACCAAAGGGATTGAGATTTGAATAAATTGCATGCCTGTGATGTTTCCAAGCCTAAGGATGTGAGTCTCACAGTGCACAGGAGCATGAGCCAGGCTGATCTGTGCAGGTTTTGCTGGATTTAGATCCACGCAGGATATGATCTGACGCTCCCTTTGACTGTGGCACCTCTTCCTTGCAGGCTGTTTGCTGCCAAGTGCAGCGGCTGCATGGAGAAGATTGCCCCCACCGAGTTTGTGATGCGAGCCCTGGAGTGTGTGTACCACCTGAGCTGCTTCTGCTGCTGCGTGTGTGAGCGCCAGCTGAGGAAAGGGGACGAGTTTGTCCTCAAGGAAGGGCAGCTGCTCTGCAAAAGTGACTATGAGAAAGAGAAGGACTTGTTGAGCTCTGTCAGCCCTGACGACTCAGACTCAGGTGAGTTTTGCCCACGCCTGCTCTGACTGGAAAAGCCACGCGAGTTCGTAGAGCTTTCTTATAGAAAAATACATCCATTTTCACATCCACTTTGTCTATATGCACATGCCACCTATGCAAATGTGCAGGCACAGCTGGAAGCATCCCTGCTCACAGTCTGTGCTCCCTAACCTGATTCCCTTCCTTAACTTGCCACTTAGTAAAAGAAAATCCTTGTGTTCTCCTCAAAGTATTTTTCTATAAGATCATAAAACAGAATCAGAGTGGCTTCAGCTGCCTGAGGTCTCCCTCAAGTGAGGTTTCAGTGTGCTGTTCTTCACAGGCATTGTTCCATCCGTTAACATATTTTTTCGGGGGATCTTCTGCACATACACTTCCAGCACTGAGCTAGGGAAATGGGCACAGCAGTAACAGGATTCTTGAGAGGATTCTCTCTGCCAATCACAAATGGTACCTTTAAGGCAGATTACAGCACAGAAGTATTGAAGAGAGTCTGAAAGAAACTGAAATGCTGGTTTGTGCCATCATAATGGCTTGTTTCCCAAGAAAATATGTAAGAAAATCAATAGTTACCATTCCACTAAATGTACAAATGACATGGATGTTTATCTCTGGTTTATGGAAAAATGTGTTATTCCATTTTAGCTAATAATAGAAATTATCCTCAACCTCTAATCTGAGAGCCCTGTTCTCCACGTGGCTCAAGTTTGTATTTCTGTGTCAGGAATGGCACAGTACAAAGGTCCCAGCAGCATCAGCAATGCTTGGGACCGTGACCGTTCTTGGGGCAGTTATTGTTACTATCATGACAATAATTCTATTATTATTACGTGTTGGTTTTTGTCATGCTGTGTTTGTAGGACCTTGAGTGCTCTGCTCAGTAAATCTCCCATCACAGTGTTTGGGCTCCTGGTGAACATGCCCGAGGCACCTGAGCTTCCTGCTCGTCCCTCTGCACATCCTCCTCCCCACTGGCTCCAGCCCCAGCCAGATCCCACTGAGCAGCTGGGGCTGGGCACAGACATCCTGCTCCATGTGTCTTCACTGGCAGCTGTTTAACATCAGCTCTGAGCAGGGGTGAGCTCTGCTTTGGGACCGGGTCTGCTTTGTGAGCAGCAGTGAGCAACCACAGCAGCACAGCTCAGCCTTGGCTTCAGTTTCGTTTCTTTTTGGCACAGGGGGGAGTTTCTTACTCCTGGAGATGCTTTTTTCCCCTCACTATTCTCTTTTAGCCAGACCCAAACCTGAAAAACAAGCTAACAAATTAAACAGGTTGTTTGTCTACCATTGTCTAACACCCTGAAAACACTGATATCCCGGGGGCCTATGTGAGAACACCCCATCTGCAGAGCCCTGGCTGGGAATGTGTCCTCCTCCAATCAAACATTTATCTACTGGACACAAAAGTAACTCTCCAATGAGCAGTATTAATCCTCACAAACCTTTCCTTAGAAATAGCACACTGGAAAATTAATGTCATGGTTATTAAAATGACTGAACTTCTCTTTAATCATTAGGCCAAAGATGCTTATTAAAGTTAAAGGTGATTAGACTGCTAGGTGCATAATAAGCAGACCCTAAAATGAATTAAAGTCTAATTTTCTGATTCCTCAAACATAATCTCTCAGCATACAAAAATGTCAGTGTGTTTCTTCGTGTTGAAATTTCTATAATAATGTGATACTGTTTTCTGGAAGAAAAATCAGTAATCTGGTCAAATAAAGCATGCTGAGTTGAAAAGTTGATTTTCACAACAAAATTTGTACTTACCCTTCAACCTTTGCTACTGCAATTGAGATTTCCCAGGACAATATACTAACACATGTAGTATCACCAGATTGTATGAGTGTTCAGCATTTAATCATAGAAAATACAAAGAATCTGTTTGGTCTGCAGACCCCTATATACACTTGTATGCACTTACTGAGAAACAGACACGTAATGCACAGAGGAAGAATACTGATGTTTTCTGTGGGAAACAGAAATGAGATGCCAACGATTATATTTAATATTATTTTTAGAGCTTCAAAACATTCAGAACAATAACTGGAATTTGCACTATTTTTAGTTAGACTGGCTTTGAGATATTTGTGTGGCACTCGCTTTATGCTGTTTTGCTGCTGAAGCAGTGTGGGCAGTAGCACCTGTCTGCAGGTAATGCTTCAGAAGCTGGGGCTCAGCTGGGAAGGGAGAGGTGTGTGTCTGGTGCTAAGGTTGGAGCAGGTGAGCACACAGAGGACTGAACAATGCTGGAAGGGCTCAAAGTCTCTCTGTGATTCCTGGAAATATTAAAGCATATTCTGAATTTCCATCCCATGTCCTCAATTTAAAATTGAACACATTTTTAATGCTTTTGTGGTGTTTGATTTAGGCAGACGACACAGATCTAAGATAGTCTTTTCCTGCCTGCAGCTCCTTTAGGTATTCAAGTAACATGGGATTGAACCCATTGGCTGAAGGGTGGTTCTCAAACATCCTTTTTTCTTGATGGAACAAATGCAGTTATACATCCTGTTTTTCCCTAGTTAAAAGTGATGATGAAGATGGAGATGTTAAGCCTACCAAAGGCCAAGTAACCCAAGGCAAAGGAAGTGATGATGGGAAGGACCCCAGAAGACCCAAACGACCCAGGACAATACTCACCACACAGCAGAGACGAGCATTCAAAGCATCCTTTGAAGTGTCTTCCAAGCCCTGTAGGAAGGTTGGTGCTTCACCAGGGACCAAGCTCTGACTCCAGGAGACAGCCCCTGTCCCTCCTCGGGACAGCAGCAGTTCCCTTGGGGTGACAGCAGAACCTTCTTTCTGCACAGACCTGTTTCATGAGTAAAATAAAAAACTGAGTGTCACTTCCCTCAGTTTAGACTAATTGTTCAGGTCTTACAGAACTGGTAGCAACAGCAGGGGCAGAACTTGAAAAAACTATGCAAAAATATGAAGAATTTTTAAAAGTAATTCCGTACGTGCAATTTTTCGTTGTAAGTACAACAAAACTGATTAGTGGTTTGGGGTTTTTTTAACATATAAAAAATTGCATCACTAAGCATTTTCTCCTGCAGGTCAGAGAAACACTAGCAGCTGAAACAGGGCTCAGTGTGCGAGTTGTCCAGGTCTGGTTTCAAAACCAAAGAGCAAAGGTAGGTTGTCACCTTTTCTCATTCTCAAAAGTCAAATGCAGGTTGTGCCTCAGCACGAGCTCTTGCCCTGGATGTTTCTCATACTGATGAGGTCCCACAGCTGAGCTCTGCAGGTTCTGCCTGCCCTTCTCTCAACATCCACACTAGAAAGGCACCTTCTGAACACAGCCATTGGTGCTCAGAGCAGGGTTGGCAGATAGATATATAGATATAATATAGATAGATATAGATAGATATTGATATTGATATAGATATAGATATATAGATATAGATATAGATATAGATATAGATATAGATATAGATTTTGCATGCAAATCCAAACTAGAAACTGAAATGTTTAAGCTTAGAATTGGAACTGAACTGACAACAGTCTGTGCATGAGTATAAATGGTCTGTGTTAACTGACAGTGATGTTTGCAGAGAGTTTGGTAAGGAAGAAAAGTTGTTGCATTAGAACCATATGATTTTTCTGTTCTCTTTTTCAGATGAAAAAACTGGCACGAAGGCATCAGCAACAGCAGGAGCAGCAGAACTCACAGCGACTAGGACAAGGTAGGGGATTTGTGATGAGGCAGAGGGAGAGAGAAGGAATCTGCAGATGTCTGGAAGTGCCATTCCCAAGTGATCCCTTAGCACAGCCATCCAGGACATGAGCAGGTCTGTGGGTGAGCTGTGCCATCAGCAGTGGCAGCACACAGAGGGGTGCCTAAGTGCCCACACCAGGTTACCTTATGTTCTCACAGTGGAGCCAGACTCACAGAGGTGCTCACACAGAAGCTGTTACCTCTTTTCTAGAAGAAATGTGCTGTATGGAGGTGTTTCCACTGGAGGAAATCTCCAGGAGGCTTGCTCCAGGTAGATCCTCCAGTTCATTTTCTTCTGAGCTAAGGTGCACCATGCTCAGTTGGGAATCTGCAAGGGTGTCAGCATTGCTGGCCCATCCAGGCCCTCCTCTACCCCCATGGGTGGCTAGACCATGGGGGAGGTGCTGCACTGAGGCACCAGGGCTTGCCTTGCTGCTCTGTGGATACTCTGGAGGGTCTCCAGCTGCCCAGGCCTTGCAGTCCCAAGTTCACTGCTTTACCCTGAACCAGAAAAACCAGGACTGACAGAATTTAGAGAATGACTTGGCTCTGTCACACAAAGTACAGACTTCAGGAGGGAGGATAGAATCCAGCACCCAGGAGCTCCAGGGATGATGTAGTCAGAAATAACAAGTCTTTAAGCTTACTGCTCAGGGTTCTACTCAGACAAAATTTGGAAAGCTCCTCTGACTGGCAGGATCCTCCTGCCTGCATTCACTCAGGCTCAGTGTTGCCACTGGTGCTGCCCTGGTCCCCAGCAGTGACTGTGCCTCCTCTTTGCTTTGCAGAAGTAATGTCCAACCGAATGGAAGGGATGATGACATCTTACACACCACTTGCACCACCACAGCAGCAGATTGTAGCAATGGAGCAAAGCAGTTATGGCACAGACCCCTTTCAGCAGGGTCTTACCCCTCCACAAATGCCAGGCGACCACATGAACCCCTATGGTAAGAGATGCCTCATTCTGCCACACCCGGAGTAGCAGGGTCTGTGTGCTGCATCACACACCACAGGGGCACCAGCACTACTGGCTTGTAGAACACTTTTTCTGGGATTTGTACCAGGTGATTTGTACCAGTCAGTTTTGTGTGTGTCTTTTCTTGTACACATACGGGGGTAGAATAGACTCATCTTAAGCTCTGGACACCCTTCAAAGCTGTTTCACAGTATAATTCTGATAAATGATAAAGCAAGCAACATCACCTCTCCAGTGTGATTTTTAAATCACTGTCCAAGACACTGAAAAATAAACAGTACCAAATTCTAGCTCCCTCACAAGTTTTTCCTGTTTTCTTAGAAGTTTTGAGAAAAAAGTGCCTTCAATAAAGAGAATTAATCTATTCATTCCAAAATGAGTAACCAGCCCTGTAAAATCACTCAGGTTGGATGTGTGGATTGATTAAAGAGCAGTTTTTGATCTACTAAGAGGTGGGTTGCCCCAGCACATTTTGCCTGTACAGTTCTATTCTCTGTCCCAAATCAAATGGTGGTTTGCTTTCACAATTGCTTGACCACACATCAAACACATGACAAACACTAAATTCCCAGTAATTGGTTCTGGACAATTGCAGTGTGGCATTCAGAAAGAATTTCAGAGGATATTTCAGACTGTGATTCTCAGCCTTGCAGTAGCCCACAAGGGCCTGTTTCAGACTCTTTTTCTGCTGACCAGGAGCACCTCCCTGCAGAGGCTGCCGTGCACATCCCTGGCACAAGCATGGCATGCACAGGCCAACAGGAAATCTGCTTTGGTTCTGTGTCATTACTTTTGCACTGAGACAAGTGCATGGTGCACACCAGGAACTTTGGGAGGTCCTGTAAGGAGATGAGGACGTACAAAGTGCCCTCAAGCATGAGGTGACTCCTGGTTTTGTTGATTTGCCTGGCTTGGGAGGCAGGTTCTGTGCTCCACAAAGAGTTCAGGGGATGGCACTAAACCCTGTCAAATGAGTGTGTGAGAAAAAAGAGCCAGACTAATAATTTATTAAAGACCCTAGGACTTGAGCTAGGGGTTTTTATAGTACCTTCAGAGTTGAAGTAAGCTGAAATCTTAGTTGCTAAGGGAAATAAAAGATGCTGTTCCAAATGAGCCCTAAAAGAGTGGAGTTTCTGAGAGGAGAACATGTTTACAACTGTAGCTCACTTGAAGCCAGGGAAGTTGTGTCTTCTCCCAGGTCCTGTCACATTGGTGGAACTGTCTTTTACCTTGTGTGCAGATGAAGCCCTCTGTGACCACACTTACCTTGTCACGGGCACTTGATATCTGCTGCCACCTTCCTTGACAGCCTTGATACCCTCACAAATGCTGGATCCCAGCCCACGGAGAGCTGGGCATCTGCTCCTCCCCAGCACTGTTTCCTCTCGTTGTAAGCCCAGACTTCTTTTGTGCTGCTGACTGAAGCCTTAATTAAATCCTTGCAGGTTTAGGGGCACTGCTGCCAGCTGACTCCCATGGGTTGGCTCTTAGCCCTCGTCCTTGATGGCCAGACCCCTAGAGCCAAAATAGCTGTGCCCAAGTGAAGCTGAGCCACCAGACCCGGGAGCATGCCCGTGTGCTCAGCGTGTGAGCGTGGTGTGTGCTGTGTCCCCCTGGCTGCCAGCCCCAGCTTAACCTGTGCCTTTCATTTGCAGGCAATGACTCCATTTTTCATGATATCGACAGTGATACCTCTTTAACTAGCTTGAGCGACTGTTTTCTTGCCTCCTCTGAAGTTAACTCCATGCAGGCTAGAGTAGGAAACCCCATTGACAGGCTGTACTCTATGCAGAGCTCCTATTTCGCCTCATGAGAATACAGAACACAAACAGCCGGCGTGTGTGTAGCCAGTGACTTTGCCAGTGCAGACTCTACAGCCATATGTTGCCCAGCTCTTCCTTCACAGTGACTCTGCTGCCTCTGGACTGCAAAGAGCATTTTTTTAGGAAGACTATCTCTGTTTGCATATATATGTATGTGTGTATATATATTTTAATACCTGCATACATACATATATAGAGAGACAAACCACACCCACCCATCCCATCCCCTTGATCCCCAGCTTGCGCCAGACCACGAGACAAGCACGGAAGGAACGGAAGAACCTGCTCGTCCTCAGCCTTTGATTTGGTTTGGTTTGAGCTCGTCATCCTAAAGGAAATGGATTTTGTGGAAAGCTAGACCTTTTCCTCCTTTCTCTCTTCCTTTCTTTTGGATGTTTAAACTTTTTTTTTTTTTTAAAGCCACTGATAGTGACATCAGTTGACCATATGACAAATAAATCAAAGAAACTGGAGATTCCTCCCTTTTCCTACTGCATGATTCATACTATGTTGTGGATAAATTGCCATTTGAACTGTGAGAAGTTAATGTAAATGTGATGTTCAACATTTGTTTCCTTTCTACACTTTTTCTACATAACCTAGATCTGCTCATTAGTTTATAGCCCTTATGCATATGATACTGAGGAAACTGGTTAACAGTATTTGTGGAGAAAGCCAGTGATTTCAGAGTAAGAAAGGTCTTTGACCCTGGAGAGGAGATGCATGTTAGGGACAGTGGAGTTTAGGTTAGCATTGATCTTAAATAATTAAGGATGCTTACAAGACAGTTTTATTTATTTTTTTTTAATTGTGGGATTAAAACATTTACATTTGTAAGTTTTGCAGTGCCACATTTCAAGTCTAGATCATGACTGGCAAACAAGTGTTGTTCATTCTGTTCTGTTTATTTATGTTTTGCATGAGGCATAACTATGCTGTGCTCTATTGTCCATTTGGAATAACTAAGCACCCTTTTAGTTAATTATCTTGCCTCAGCAAGCATCGAGGATACACAGTTCTAGCCTGAAACACCAGAAGTTCTGAAATGTGCTCCAACTGGGGACAGGAAAGTAGGAAAGAGATCACGATGAGAAGCTCAGGTATGTTGAGCTGGAGACCAACCAAGCCCTGCAGATCTCCTGCTGCTGGGACTCCTGGCAGTGGCTCCAACCAACTGGTCAGTGCCAGAAGAACAGGTATACTGATGAAAGTCTGACTTTCTCTGATGTTGAAGTTTGAGCATATGTCATTTAGATTTTCGTAGGGCATAAAATATTAATAATAGTATAGCTATAAATATTGCCTGGTGATAATTATAATGTGGAGAGGCAGACAAGTACAGTCATGGCTCTCAGTGGAGAAAACTTCATGGGGAAAATTTGCCAGGGTAATATCAGTAATTATAGGGTGTGTTCAAAATAGAGCTCATGGGGAAAGATTGGCAGGATAGGCACTTTCTTAAATAAATACCTTTAATATATTGACCGTAATAGCTGAAAAACAAGTCCAAAGCTTTGGTTAATCTAACTCCTCCAGGCTGAGGACTGGGATCAGGCCAGCACTGCAGTGTCCCTGGGGGCTTTGGCACCTTCTCCAGGGGCACAAGACTCGGAGGGGGAGGCAGAGCAGGGCCCTTACCCCTTGGGCACTGCGGGGGGAGCAGCCCCGCTGGGGGCACCGTGGCCTCAGCCTTGGGGGTCCTGGGTGCCCCACGTCAGGTTCTCCTGGTGTCCTGGAGGCGTGGATGGGAAGGGCAGGGTGATGGGTCCAAGGGGAAAAAGATGTTTCCCCCCAGCAGGGAAATGTGTACTGAGTGTGTTGGAGATTTCTCAAGAAAGTGAAGTTTTATCTCCAGGAAGAGCACAGGGGTTCTCACTCCAGACATAAGGGGAGTACAGTGGAGGAGGCTGCTTGTGTTGGTGTGTCTGTGTGTGTGGTGCAGGGGACAGAGTGCAGCCCAGGGCCAACCCTCCCACTGTCTGCCACACACAGGAGGGAAGGGGCTGATGGCTCTGTGAGGGTGCCAGGGTCGCTCCTGTCCCTGTCTGTGCAGGTTTTTATCGCTGCTTTCCCCAGGGAGGTGGGTTTGTCACATCCATATACTCTGTCTAGCGACCATTCCCTGCTCTCTGCCAAGGATGTGGTTTTCAGTTGAGGTTTGTGAGCCCCTGATATGATTTGAAATTGAAAGGATTTTCTTTTCTTACCCATCCTGTTCAATTATTTTTCCTTTTCCTTGTGTATCAAAATAAATAACAATTTCCTTTCTCTCTGCATGATAGCAAACATCTATAAAGAACTCAGGTGATCCTCACTGCTTGCAGGGCAGAAGGCAAGCAGGTTTCACATGGCACATGTAAGGTTTGTCACCACCGACCTCAATGGAGTCATCGTTTCCCTCCTCACCCCTCTGCTGTGCTACTTTAGAGTCATAGAAAAGCATCTTCAGCCTCTCAGACAGACCAGTTTATAGACTACTCACACAGGCACAGCCTTGCTTCATATCTCATTACTGGCAGGATCAAAATTTTTAGTGTTTACAGGGACTTGTATGAGAACTATAATGTGACCTACAGTTTGGAGAACTGCCTTGTCCCAACTCTACCTCTGCGTCTGGGTTGGATGTTGAAAAAACAATCCATCTCCAAGGAGAAAATCAGATATCCTGTTTTATAGCTGAAGTAACCATCATTTTTTGGTGATTCTTTTGGATGACTGTTTGCTACCTTTTTTTTTTTCCTTTTCATTGCTTGTACATACCATCTCCTTTCCCTTGGTGTGTTGTATGATGATGCTTTAGCTGTCTGTTGCCCCATGTTCTGCCACTTTGGAGCCACACACATGGCACAGTCAGGCCCTTGGCATGTGTAACACTTTCTGTGCCATGGGGGCTGCTGCTGGTCCAGGGAAAGAATGCATAGCCAAGGATTTCCAGTGGGTCTGTTATAGCTGGCAAAGGCCAAAGTTCATTAAAGCAAAATAAATGTCACTTTTTTTTGTGGAATAAATTACCCTACTGGAGTGTGATCATTGTGGGTTTAACCTGGGACCTGCAGTAAAAGATTATGCAGCAACCTCTGACCTTTTTGATTTCTGCTTTACTCTTCTGTTGTCAGGGGAATGTCCCTGATCAGGTGAAAGTAAAATGTTTAATGGGCCATATCACAGTAATATCTTACATTGAGTCAAATTGATAAACTCCTGCCAAAAATTCTTAGCATCTGGCATTTCCACGGAAACTACAAACAATGATTGCACATATGGGAGCTCAGGGGCCAGAGGTCATGACAGCAGTTTATTACATGCACCTTACAGTGAGCATTTTCCCTAGCAAATTAACCCTGCTCTAATACAAATGCATCAAGTGAGCTCTTCGCAGCATTTCAATCATGTTGTTTTGGCTAATCAAAGTATTTGTGTGCACCTAAAGTGGTGACAAGATGCAATTAAGTAAAAGATGATTGATTAGGTTTCAGCGTTTGCTCAGTAATGTATAAAAAAGATGACTGTGGGATCAGGATGAGTATGCTGGGTACCAGCCTCCTCAGAGGTCCTCATCGTGCAGCTGCAGGTGTGTGATGGTGACAGACAGACTGTCCCCAGCACTCAGGAGGGGTGTCTGAGCTGCCTGGCCCTGGGCTCCAGCCAGGCTCTGAGCCAGGCAGCAGCATGTGCCCTGCTATGGCTGGCGGTGGAGGGGCTGTGGAGGAGACAATTCCTGATGTGCACTGCTGTACCCAGCCCCTTGTTACCACCACAGACCCCAGGACTCGTGGCAGACATGTTTCACAGCCATGGCATAGAACACAATTAGGCTGTAAATAAAGGGTGGCAATTGCAATCACTTACATTGAAACACCATCCTGGGCATTTGGAACTCCTTTATTTCTTTAAACTCTGTCATCAAAATCATCCAGATCACTCGGCCCAGTTGCAGCTACAGTGCCTGAGATGGGGCTCGTGTTGGTCCCATGGCGGCTGCTGAGGGGATTTTTCAGACTCCTCCTGCAGAGGGTGGATGAGCACTGCCAGCTCCTTTTAAGGGTCATTGCTCTGCCACCTTGCTCTGTCTCATGGCAAGGGGAAGGTCCTTCGTGCCATCAAACCTTCCAGGGATGATGTGAACCCACTTACCTCTTCCTACTGTGCTCAGGACTCCTTTCCAGTTTCCTTAAGGGTCAGAAGTGTATCCCGAGCCACTGGCCCAGGTGCCCCAGGGAATCTGGCTCTGGGCTGCTGTGAGCAGGGCTTTGGGAGGGCACTTCCATGAACCCTGTCCTAAGAACTCTGTTCCTCAAAGTCACTAGAAATGAGCAGCAGAATTGTGCGAAAAGGAAGGTTTCTCACAAGCCTGGAGCTTGGTCACAGCAGTGAAAGAACAGAGGAGCTGCTGAAGCAGTGGGAGCTGGAGCCACAGGACCCAGAGTCTCAGTGCTCCAGATCGTGCTTTACACAACCCCCTGCCCAACCACCTCAGGCATTTCTGACCAGCAGCTGCTCCCTGTGCCTGCAGGTCCATCCCCTGCCCCTCTCCTTTGGCCTGGGGCGTGGGCAGCTGTGGCCAGGGCTTCAGGGACCTCTGCTCCTCAGCTAGGGAGGTGCTTGGGCACAGGCTTGCCTGAAGTCTTTTGGCTTTGGTGGGCTTGCAGCACAGTCTTGCTTCTCTGAGGCCAGCCCGAGTCCAGTGCTGGCTGTCTCCCTCCTGGAGCTGCAGCCAGGTCCCCTGGGCTCGGTACTCCCTGGTTCTGCTCAGCAGCAGCTGTGAAGGGGCTGCCAGATACCTTGCATTGAGAATTCTGTTTTTAAGTGAACACCCTATTTTTTAGCTGTGTATGGCTGTATTACTTGTATATTTATATATTCTGTATTTATGTTATCGAATTGTAGTATTTTGTAGCTGTCTGTTACAATTTGTTTAACTTGTAAAAAATATGACTATGCTCTCTCATATTTAACCAGCACCTTTCACTGTAGATTCGCTGATCCTTTCCCTCTGTGTTGGAAACAAACCACCATAATGTATGTAGATTGGAAATTTTTTTTAATTTAATTATTTGTCATTATTAAATTATTTATTAGTGTTTTTAAATTTCATTTCACTGCATTTCTTTTCCTGACACCATTGCCTGGAGCTAAGATCCATGAGTTTCTCATGCATTGTGTTCCTTCCCATGTGCATGTGCACATACACAAACACACATTCTAAACAAAAACAGAAAAGGAAAAAAAAAAAGAGAGAGAGAGAGAGAGAGAGAGAGAGAGAGAGAGAGAGAATACACTTCAGTATATTTGTAAATAAAAGGAACCTGTAAACTAAGCAGGATTTTCTCTCAGTGTGCAGTTCTTTCTTTGCTTTCACAGACTGAGAGCGTGCTCTCTGTGTTCCTGCAGGCGGGGACAGCCGAGTGCTGATGGTTTTGGTGGTGTGGGACTGGAGGCCAGGCTGCCCGGGGGCAATGGCAGGGGCTCTGTTCCCACTGGTCTTTGGCCTCTGCAAGTTGAGAGCTGTTCTGCAGGGAGGGGGACAGAGTGTCACCCACCCCAGCACAGGGCCAGGGAGCCAACCCAGGGAGCCAGCCCTGGCTGTGCTGATGTCAGAGACACAGTGGGATCTTTTCTGGGCAAAGCACCTGCAAGGGGAGGCCCGTGCTAAGACAGACAAATGTGTGTCAGTGTTAGCAATGCATTAGAAAGTGCATATCGAGTAATGGCAAATCTGAGACCAATATAAACCGATAGATTCACACCAGTGTCCCTTGGGCCGTGTAAACATGAACATGCACTTCCAGCTGAGGTTTGATCTGGTCACATCTGATTACTCATTGCCATTCCCTAGGTCCAGAGACACTACATTTCTTTTTCGTGCCTCAGGCAAAAAAAATCACACTTTCTATTTTTTATTAAAAATCAAAGCACGCAGTTTACAGATAACCCAGCATGACCAAGTGGGACAGCCCCATTTCCACAC
>VXBA01003360.1:121936-165447 GCA_013399895.1 Serilophus lunatus
CAACAGAAATCTCTCTTCTTTCTTTTTTCCACTTCTCTTCTTCTGTGTTTTTGTTGTTTTGGTTTTTTTTTAGTCAGGAGAGTTGCTCTTTCTGGCTGACCTCAGCACTCCACATGGTTTCTCCAGGATGGAGTTCTCAGGAATTTACCCATTATTGTGTTTTCACGTACTACTGAGTTATGCAAGTGGGAAGGAAATAGCAGTTACATTAATGGAAATGATGATATTGGTGGGAAAATGTGTCAGATTTTAGTGTTGTGTAGTGTCTGCTCATATTGGGGCATTTTCTGTTTATCTTGTCATATTTCAGTAAAAAAATTATTTTTAGCATGAAATAAAGTCATCAGAAGCAAGAATTTTTCTCATAACTTGGGAAATCCACTGTTCTTAGAAGAGCTATTGAGTGGCCGTGGTAGGAGGGATGAGTTTAAATGTTTCCTCAATCCAGAACTGTAAGAGGCTCATCTTGCCCTCTCCTTTGTGGTTTGTTCACGAATGTGTTACCTACACAGGTTTGGTTTTTTAATGGAATGATTTTCTTCCATGGCCCATGAAAGAAAACGTGCAGGTCATGGCATGCAGGGAGGCCAACCTGATGTCCTGGAGCCAGCCCTGTTCCCTGGAGCTGATGCTCTCGAGTGCTGGGGTTGTAGGGAAATGCTCCTCATTTCTCAGAACGACTGTATCCCTGGCAAGTACCAAATTTTCTGATGAATGGTCTTCTGAACTCTCAAATGCTGCTGTTTCAGATCCTTTCCTAAGTTGGATCCCAGGACACCAGGAACAATGTCTTCAGAAGTGCCTTCCAAGGACACAGGGCAAAGCACAAGGGACGTTACGTAGGAAAGACTGTTCCTTTTGCCTCTTAGTGAAAATGTAAGTGAGACTCAAGAGGTAAAAGAAAACGGGCTCCTGGTGCTGGAAGGCTGCTCTATCAGGCAAGGAATTTGGTGGCAAGGCTAGAGCAAAGAAAAAAGGAAAAGTTTCTCTTCCATGCCATTTTCAGTGTTGTTCAGGCTGCAGTGATTTGTTAGAGAACTGTTCACCCTTGTGAAAATGCAGAACCCTGTCAAGCTGCCAAGTGAAACTTGGGGTGATCAGCTGCGTAAGTGCTGGTAGCACAGGATAAAACTGCTTTTGGCTACTTTCAGTTACACACCCAATTCCTTTAAGGCTTCTGAATATTTGGGAAAGGAGAATATGCAGAACTTGTTTGTTTACATCAGATTGTGCTGTGTTTTCATGTTTCTCAACTGTTTTTGGAGCATGTGAGCACAGCCCTAGCCCTTCCCCTTCCACATACCTGGCAGCTTTGTCAAAGCAGCAAACAAATCCTCTCCAAGAGCGAGGAGCTGTGTCAGGCTGATGCTGTGCGGGGTTTCGTCATTCAACCAAGTGGGAACTGGAGCAGAGACAGGCATTATGCAGTAAATGCTTTGCAAAGCAAAGTGTCGGTGCCGGTGCTGCGGCGGTGATTCAGGAGCCCCGGGGCATTGCCGAGGCCGGGCCGGGCTGCAGGAGGGTGGTACCGCTGGCACAGCGCAGCCTTTCATCTTGCAGGCATCGCTGGAAGTGCGGCCGGGCTCGGCCGGGCTGGGGCTGGGCACAGCAGGTGGGAGGTGCGCTCGGCTTCTCTCTCCACCTGTCAAGCCAGGGCAGCCACCCAGGGCTGTCCCCGGGCAGAGAGTCTGCCCAGAGGCCTGGCAGCCTGCAGACAGCACCAGGGAGGTTTGGCAGAACCTCTGAGCATTGCACCTTCTTCGGGACTGGAAGAGTTTCTCGTGGCTTGGGATGCTCTCGGGATGGCTTGTCTGTGCAAGTAAGCTTTCTCCACAGGTGATTGTGAGTGAGATCTTTTGGATGAGGAACACACTGAAGCTGACAGCTTAGCTCTTTTGAATTCCTGTATAGTTCTCAGTTCAGCACCAGGGTGGTTCTGAGCCTGCCCTAATTAGCCTAAACTACCCTAGGAACAAAAAGCAGGAATTGACTCTCATGGTACCTTGCCTATCTCTGTGCAGAGCTCCTGCAAACACGCCCCTGAGGGCATCACAGTACGTTTCTGGGCCTCACTTTGGTGTTATTCAAACCCGCACACCAGACAGATTACAGCTTTCAGTAATTTTCAGCTTCTATCAAAGAACTCTGCACCTTTCTTTTCTAATCTGCTTAAAACATGTAGCAGCATTAAGCTCTTGGAAGGGGCACCCCAAAGAGCCAGGACATCACAACCCCCCTGCAGATGAGCAGGACTTCACAGCTCAGACCTGTCTTGCCCTGTGACAAACCCACCCAGACTCTTTTCCCTACATCACTCTACTTACCCTTTTCTGAAGGAGCCTCGCCATGAGGGCAAAGAAGGCAATGCTGCTCCTGCTCACACTCCTAATGAAGCAATGCCTCAATTAGCTGTCACAGGGAAGTTTCTGAGAGCTGGAGCTGATCTGTTAAAGTCTGGAATATTTGTGTTTCTGTACCAAAGGCAACAATTATACCACAGCAAGAAAAACCTCCACAAACTAAGGAGATAAAACCAAGCAGATTTAGTCAAAGCAATGGAATAACCTTATAACACTGGAGGAAAATGTTTTTTTTTTTTTATTCTAATGAAAAAATCTGACAGACTGGAATGGAAAGCTAATTTTCTGAACGTTGGGGAAAAAAGTCTGAAATGGCTGGGCTTGAACCAAAAGCACATATGAGTCATTAAAGCTTTTAGAAATGAAAATACAGTGGGAACATTACTATTTTAATACAACTTAAAATTAAGTACAAAGTTTACCCAACATGACATTTCTATGTAAATACTACTGTATTTTGTATTTCTGAATTAAAATTAAGAATATCTGAATAAGATAAATTTTTCCTCAAAACACTTACAAAACTACATGACATCCCACATCCCTGCTCTGATTTTCCTTTAAAAATAAACCAGTATGTTTCATATTTCTGAGCCCGGCGTGGATGTGGCATGAACAATGTCTGTGTGAAAATCCGAAGGTGTTTGTAGCTTTTCTTCCTCAGTTCTGCAGGAGAATCGGTCATTCCCTCTACACTTCAGGCTTTTAGTGATTTACCTTTCAGCCTTGTTATGGGCACTGAGAGCACGAACAATGAAGTGTGAAGGAAAGCACAAGGTTATGTGAAGTGCTGAGCACAGCCTCTGGGGTGGGCAGGGTTGAGGCCGAGGGGCAGCTGGCTTTGGATGGCACAGAGTGCTGGGAGTCGAGGACACACATTGCAATCAACAAAACTGAGTGAGAGGAAGCAGGTGTTGGGTGTACACAGGTGCCCATGTGGAGGGAAGAGGCTCTCCAGGTAAGGTGTGCTCGCACCAGCCTCCCTCTCCCTTCAGGTGCTCCACCTGTGGGCACTGTGCTGTTGGCCTGGCCACTGCCCGGGGGCCAGGCAGAGCTAATGGCAGGATCTGCCGTGTCCTTCGGGGAGAAAAAGCTCCCACTCCTTTTGCCAGATGCCCAATTAACAGGCTTGGTGGCCAGAAGGTGCTCCTCACAGAGTGGCACTGACCTGGCAAATAACAACGCAGCCACTGCTGTTGGCAGCACTGCAGAGCAAGATTTTCACAAGGATTAACTGTTCCTGAACAATTTCTCCAATATATAAGGTACAAATATTCTTTTCTTCCAGTCAGACATGCAGGCCTTTCTTGTACAAACACTGTGGCCAGCAGAAGGAAAATCCTGCCCTCTAGTTATGGAAAACACCTTTATCGACCCAGTGGCTGATTCCACAGGTGCTGATGGAGGGCAGGACTGTCCCTCAGGGCACAGGGTTTCTCCAGCACTTCGTCCCTGCTCTGGAGAAGTTAATCCGTACCAGAGATCCTGTCTTTCTTTAAGGAATCAGCAGCCAGAACCACACAGGCCCCAGTTCACAGCCCAGGCTGGAGATGCTCTGTCAGAAACAACTGACATTTCTTGTGTCTTTGTTCAAAATACCCACGTTGTCACCTGTAGTAGCAAGTGAAGGAGAAGGCAACTCCCAGTCCAAAGTCTGGTCTGGAATGGGGATTCACAGGTGTCATAATTTCTGCTATGGTAGTGCTTGAGGTTTTTGTTATTTAACACTTAGATTTTGCATCAGACCTTTGTCCCCTGGCTTGTGCTTCTAAGACTATACATGAAACATCATATATGCACCCCTTTCTATCAGAAATTTTTATGACTAACTGCTATCATAAGCTGATAGAAATCTCTAAATTTTTCTTGGAATTTGATTTCATGTTGATATGGGTACCAAAGCTCCAACGCATCAAAGAAAATGTTGTCTGTTATGAATAAAGTCTATAGGATTTTTAATGTAATCACCATCCAAGAGCTCAAAGAAATGTTATGGGAAGGATTGCTTGGGTTTCAGCAAGTAAAAAAATTAGGAAAATTGGTATTCAGTAGCATTTTGGCATTTAGGTCCTAGAAGCCCTCTGGAAATCCTGGACCAGGCCAGTGGGTGATGCACCGTTTCAGCACTGTGCTCAATAATTTTATCCTCAAACAATTTTAGTTAGGGGCACTCCCAACATCTATCTCACAAATTACTGATGGAGTCACATCCCCTGCAGCACTGTTAGGATATTGTATCATGCATCTTTTTTAGCTTATGACTGGAAAAGATAAGATCTGAAAAGATTTTGGTGGTGAGGTAGGTGATGAAATTCCGCTGCTGTGTTTGAATATATCAGGCAGGAATTGTTTCGAGTCCTGAATATGTATTTGACTTCCACAGTCTTCCAGGTGAGCATCCTTTGCAGAGGGGGTATGAGCACTGATATGCAGATAGAACACAGTAACTATTAATAATCCCATCGTTCCTGAAAATCAGGGAATATATGATAGTACAAAATAGTAAATGGAGCCATTAATTTCTTTAACTTTAGGTGCCAGAGAAGGGGATGTTGCCTGTGTTGCCCCAAGCCTGTTTTGTGTGCATTGGTAAACACAAGCTAAATGACCTCTTTCAAGATGCTTGTCGGCCTCGGCTGCTCTGCATTGAAGGCACAAAACCAGTTATTCAGCAGCAGGGAGAAGAGGAAGGAAACCACTGCAGTTTTGACCTTTTTCCAGCTCCTTGGGGATAATCTGGCAAAGGGCGTATTTTTATTTAACCCCCAGCACTGGGCATTGTCCCTTTGGTGTTCGGTGCAGGCGTGAACACGGGCAGCTGCTTAGATGGATAAACAGAATAAATGCACTTTAGCCATCCATCACTTATGATAAATTGTGGGAAAGGCAGCCAGCTGCTGGGATGCTCCTTGTAGCAGCATCTTTATGGAAATGAGGACACTGGACAGTGACTTCCTGTGAGGCCCACCAGGTAAATGCTGGGAAACAGGTAACCAGGTTAGGTCCTAATGAGACAGGCACAGCTCACACGGCTTGTGCCATGTCTTGCTGAGGCACAAGTGGGTAGTAGCAAACAGACATGCTGGGATCTGCTTGCTGGCTCCCAAGCTGGGAGAAAGGCAACCACAAAAACACAGAAACGGAGAGTGGAAAAAATTATTCTGTGCTTTTAAGGTACCTACATCAAACACATTGGGGAAGCAAAGTTCCAGCACTGGAAAACAGAGAGCATTACTTTCTGATCACCATTTTCTGATGGCTTATCTGCTTGTAGCTGAGTCAGAGCTGCCTGTTCACTCCTGCATGGGAAGTGAGCTGCCAGAGGAGCCGGCGCATTGTCTTGACACCTTACGTTGGGCAGCCTGCCTGACCATGGAGCAGGCTTTGCTTTGTGGAGAGGAGTCTGCCTCCAGAGCCCTTGGAGCAGGGCAGCACAGCTGGGATGCCAGCCTCCTGCCATGCTGCCTCTGCACCAAGCAGGGATGTGGACTCCCAGTTGAAAAATGCTTTTATCATCCTTTTATGCCACAAGGTGTCTATATTTCTAGGTAGGGACTTTATCCCTTCTTCCATTTCACCTTTCAATAAAGCTAAACAAACAAAGAGGTATCAAGCCTGAACGTCGATTGGGAGAACACACACATATTCCCAGGCCGTCCAGACTGAAGACCCAACATCCTGTGGGGGAGCAGCCGCAGCTTCCCCATTGTCCCAGCGAGCCCAGCTGAGCTGGGAGGGGTGGCCCAGGGCGGCAGAGAGGAGCATCAGCTGTGGGCCTGATCCCAGCTGCACCAACCAGCTTTGTGACAGGCAACAAAGGACAGAAGAAAAGACTTTTGTTCTTGATTTCGAGAGCAACCACCTTGTGTCTCGTCGGCAGGGATGGCGATTCACCGCGGAGGGTCTGTTCATTGTCTGGCACTCGAGTCTCCCAGCAGTTGTCCACTCCAGCAGCTCAAAGAACGGGCGGGACCTGGTTCTGCCCGAGACTCCCTCGGGCCTGTCTGTCCGTGCCAGGCTGCCAGCCCTGGGCTGCAGCAGAGAGATCTCACTGAGAGATCGTTGTGGCAGAGAAAACGTGTGGAAAAAATTGCCGGGGCAGGGAAGAGTGAAGCGAGGTCTCCTTCCAGTGAACCTGGGATAAGAGAACAGTGCTGGACTGACGAGCATTTCAGGAGAGCTCCATCACACCATGTATAAAATTCCTTCTGGGAGGACAGGCCAAATAGGCTCCTTATGCTGGGACCTCTAGTCTGGAGTGAGTTTTATGGAAGAACCCTTGACCTCTGCAAAAGGGCATAACATGAGAGCAAAAACCAACACTGCAGCAGTGCTCTGTACACTTTCCTGTAGGAGCAAGAACTACCCACCAGCTCGACTGGGGAAGAATGAATCCCATTCAGGGAGGAAAGCTTGTACTACTGAGGCTGCCACCAGACACCCTTTCCTGATGCTAATCCTATTCTTCTGCTGTGGATCAAGTAATTCTTGTGTGCATATTTTTCCTTGGCTAAAGAAAAAAGATATTTAACCACAACAAACCTGCTGCCAGCAAATGTCAATCTGAGCTTCTCGGGTCTATACTTTAAGCACCAGCTACCAATTTCTGACTGTCATTTTTTGCTGCAGAAGTACCTCACACATTGACACCAATCTCCTGGCATTGGCAGTGCTTCCCTACCCTCCTGAAAACAAGCATTTGAAGTGCTCCAAGACATGAGAGAAACTTAACAAGGCTGAGGTTCAATCTCAGCACATTCCTCCAGCACAAGGGTTGAGGTCAAGCATCTGCCCACATGCCAGTCCCACTCCCACAGTGTCTCAGTTTCCCTGGACACTCCTTCACTCCTGCCCATCTGCAGGTGGCAGGAGGATGGTTCCCTCACTCACTAGGCAGCTCCCTGTGGCAGTCCATGGGCCTTTCTGTTGCCAAGAAAAACTGCATTTCACCAACTTTCTGATTTTTTAAAAAATTTTGTTCTGAATGTCCTCAGCACACTCATTAGTGCAAGCTTTAGAAGGAGCTGAAAATGAGATACAGATGGGCACAGACTGTCACAGAATGCTACTATTTATTAAACACCTTTTATGTACGTGTCTCTCACTCAAATGCTAAACAGCAAGAGCTGGCAAGAGACAGTCAGTCTTCACTGCTCAATTAAAAAAAGGGCTGTGGTAAGGAAAAACTAATCTTCTGACCAAGTCCAGAGAAGTGCTCTGAAAAACCCAGTCATGGAAACCCATTGTCCAGCAAACGTAAATATTACAGGATCTGTCCCTGTGAAAGGCCTGAATATCACACCTGTGGTAAGGGGCATAACTAACACAAGGAGGCATTTCCTGGAGGTGCTGCTTCTCCAGTTCAGTTGTGTCCCAGTGTCTGAAGGTGCATTTGAAAAACTGATGGAGTTTTCTTCCTTCTGTGGCTACATCTTGCTCACAAGGTCTCTTCTAAAGGTATTGGCAAGACTAATTCATTGCCGTTGTCCAAGGATGGAGGTGACTAAGGATTTCTCTATCCAACATAATCTCAACAGTTATCAAAACTTAAAGAGCTGTAAACAAGGTCAGTCTGGGTGATACACATGAACGTGGAGAGTTCCTGTGTTGTACCTGAGAGTGCAAAGGACCGAGTGGATGAACAGGACTGTTCTGGGCAGCTGCAGATGGTACAGTAGAGAGACCAGCCCAGCAAATAGGTTTTGAGCTTGTCTTCTCCATGACACTTTTCAAAATACATTATTTCTTCATCACTGCTTTTGGTTTATTTATTTTGGCAAGCCCACAGCACCACACTTCTCAAAGTCTTCTGTACCTTAATAAATCCAGGCACATTTGGAACCAAGAAAGGAAGAAACTAGATGCATTGTGGACAACTGGTAACAGTTTCCTGCCACACCTGATTAATAAAGTAAAAACAAAACTTCTGCTGGAAGAGGTCCCATCCAAGTACAGGTTGTGTAAATTGCCCTTAAGGAAAAAGAACACTTACTCAGGGGGATTGTCGTGGGTTTTTTTAAGGTTTGTTTAAGCTTTTTGTCAAGGAGCAGTTTGATTTTACTACAAAGGAGATGAGGAGGGAGTCCTGCCAAGCAGGACTGGGGCATGGGCTCTGCTCTACATTTTCTGTCAGCCCAGGTCTCTACAAGCAGCAGTGACTATCCTGATGCACATGTCCTGCACATCCTTCTGTGCAGGGTGTGGGCTGCACAGGGTTCTCACCAACGTGGTGCAGTTGCACCAAGGATGGGTGGTAAAATGTGGTATTTTGAAATGGGGAGCCACCTCTTTACCCATCTAAACACAACTCCAGACAGGAATATTCCTTCCTAACCCTCCTGTCCTCCCTCTCCCTTGCTTCATTTCATCACACTTGGTTAACTGGCCTCATGAAACTTAGTCCCACAGTTGTGCTCATTTATGTGCCAACCACTGCCTCTGCTCTACACATGCATTTTTTTTAGAGAAGAGGAGAAAAACTATTTTTTACTTATGAAGCAGGTTGCTTTCCATTCATTCTGGCAGCTACTCCTTGCTACAATGGTCTTAAAATGGTACATTGCAAAGTATCTTTTGTCTTGCAGCACATAGTTAGTGTTGATAATAGTGATTGGCAACTGTGTCTTTTTACACAAAGCTGTCCTCTTCTCTCACTAGTAACTGTAAATACTTCCTTGACAAAGGAAACCAAAGCAGCTTCAGTTTGCCACCATTATCAGAGCTAAATTGGAATTGGTACCTCCACATACACTCGTGGTTTCTTCTGGATCCAGATCTAAGGTGCACTTGAAAATCCAAGAATCGAAGTGGCTTTCTATACATTTTGTTAGCTACAGTCCATCTTCTCTTCCCATGGCTCTTGATTCTTCACTGCTGAACAGGAGTAAGATGCCTGCAGAACTTGCTGCTGTGTTCCTGGAGGTACAAGGTTCCTTTCCTGAGCTGAGTTCAGCAAACAGATGCTCAGCCCAGGAAATGTTGGTCAGCACATTCAGCACACGGTGCTCATACAGAAATAACGAAAGAAGAGAAGGAAAGATGAACCCTGTTTTGTTTCGAGCCATGATAGACTTAACAACCCTATGCTACTTCCTTAGCACTCCAACTGATTTCCTTGTTGCCCTTTTCATGGTGCATTTCAGGATGTAGCTGGAACCTGCAGGCCTGAGCAGTACCAAGCAGTTAAAGACAACCCCACAGCTTGGGGAAATGCTGCTTTTTGATCCCATCAGCCAGAAACACCAGGACCTGAGCTATGGCAGAAAGAACAGAATGGTAGTTAACATGCATAAAGTGTAAAGTTTTATAAAGTCTTCAATGTATGTGCCTTGTCAGAATTTACAATAATTTAAGGTGCTTCTTATTCCTTCAGGCATGGAACTCATAAATATTACTCAGTGCTATTTGTCATTGGCTTCTCTGTCATGAATAAAACAAAATTAAATACTTATCTCTATATCATTAACGTATTAAACATTAGGATTTATGGGGTTTGAGATCTTACTTGCTTGAAGAACATTAACTTCCTGATGAAAGATCTAAATGCAAATAGAAGAAATGCCAAAATACCCTGGAACATAATTAAGGATTCTGAGGTGTGAAGAAGCCCTAGGCAAAGGAATGTGCAATTTTCTTATTTCCACTGTCATGGTGGGCTAGTTTTCTTTGTTCCATATTTTTATGCACTGTCCCAATGTGCCACCTTGTTTCTTTGTCATCAGTTAAAGAAAATATAAGTTCAGCTTTATATGGACTATCAGAGAAAGAATGTTTCTGGCTTAAAACATGTCCTTGATATCTATACAGGGAAACAACAATTCAGAAGTGTCAAGACTTTAAAAAAAAATCACAGATCACTCTTTCCATGTGAAGAAAGTTCCCCTTGGTAGCCTTACTTGAGGAACTGAAGGGGAAAATTTTAAACAAATGTGTTTTTCTGTAGCAGTACAGAAACACTTTCTGAGCCAGTGTATAGCTCTAACTAAACCTACATCCTATTTTGTTCATCCAGTGCAGAATGATCACTACCACTCTTTTTGTCCCCTTCACACATGAGGCCAAGCTATAGCCCAGTAGAAACGTTGGTGGCCAATCCAAATACACGGATGGAACTTGCTGGCACGTAACCTCCTGTATCTCACCCCAAAGTACCAAAGTATTTCGTTCAGAAGACATTTTCTACTCTACCTTGTTCTAATTGATTTAAATGTCCTTAGTGACATTTTCTACCCTTTGCTTATGAGAGTTCTCACAGCCCACAGACTTCACTGCCAGCTCAAGGTTTGCCATTATTAATTTCTGTCATCATTACTGCTTTTATGATCCTTAGTAATTCCTCTCTTATGTCAGCTATAAGGCCTCATTTTTGAGGCAAACTAACTTCTGCCACCTCATTTGGCCCATTCTCTTGTCCCTTTTCATTATATTTTGATTCTTGCTAATGTTTGTGACTTTCCTTTTAAATACAAGTAGGTAATTGTATTAATCACACTCTTATAGAACCAAGTTAATGAGTTCAGACTTCACACCAACTGTTGAGTTGACCCTCCCCACAGCTAACGACAAGTAGAGAACAGTGACAGAGGTTCCACTGCCACCATCCACCCACTGTCCTGCTTGGCCTTATGGCTGGTCCCACACTTCTCCCTATTGCAATCAGTGAGCACCAGGCCTCTTGCACGAAGACCTGCCAGGCACTGGAGTCACACAGTGACATTCGAACATCAGCTTCCTCCTAATACACCAGTCAGAACACGAGGGCAGATATTACCACTTGCTTCCTCTCAAGACAATTAGGAGAGAGGATTGGCATCATTCATGGTAAGATGAACAGCACAATAGTCTTGTCAGATCTGTGCAGAGGATCAACAAAACTTTGTGTGTCCTCCACGAGTGAGCAGCAACCAGCTACCACCCAGCATCCAGTACCTGGCACCTGGGGGCCCTTCTCTTCGTTGTGATGAACGTACCTTTCACAGGGGTTGCTACGTGTGGGTGAGAAATGGTTTAATCAGACTGTCACACAGGCTCAAAAACCTTTCCCTTTTATAGAGGTCAAACTGCAGTAGCACTGACCTCAGAGTAGTGATTGTTCACACACAACTCATCTCTCCAGCTGTCTCCAGATGTGGTGCCACTGTTTCACTTGGGACAGTCTCTTTACATGAGCCAGAGTCAGCATGGAGGTCCCCAGCATGCACAGAAGCACCCAACCTCACCACGCTGCTCCTCTGAGCCTGGCCTGTGACAGGAGCTTTCCAAGGCTGTGCTGACCTTCCTGTGATCAGCAAGATGCCCCTGAAAACCTTGCTCTAAACTTCAGAGTTTATGCAGATCAATTTATTGACAAGTCAAATTTTCCTCCTGTTCCAGGCTGTTGGAGGTGCATGTGAGAGGTTTTTGAGGGGAACAGGCCATAGCTGTCTGACTTCAGCTCCACTTGGACTATGTCTTATTTTCTTGAGGGCAAAGAGCCATACCTTCCCTAGCTGCTTGTATTGTGCACAGGTTAAGTACTTTTCTTACATATTAATAACTAAAAGAACAGTGGTATAGTCACATGACCAAAGATTTTTCTAAAAACTAAAGAATCCTGGAAAATTAAAGGCTCTGTTATTTATTTGGAGGTTATAAAATCCAAAATGAAAACTAAAATGCTAGCACAAGATTTCCAGTCTATCAGTTGTCTCTTGTAAGGGTGTCTTCTCTCATTCCGTGCATTACAGATGTGTAATGGAAAGGTTACACACAGGGTCATCAGCAAGGCTCACGATGCCTCCAGCCTTACAACACACTCCACTTCAAAGGGATTGGTTGCATTCCTGAGTCTTGTACCAATAAGCACTAATAACACTGAAAAATGAAAGCTGAAACAGATGTCTCCAATAGCATTGATTCTTATTAGCTGTTCACAGCTATTCTTGCACCTCTGGGCATAATGAGGCAGAGCCACACGCTGAGTGTGTGGTTGCAGAGCCAGTAATGCCAATGGAATGCTCCCACGCTGCTGCATGCTGCATTCTTGATGGACTGTCTCCATTAGGATCTTAAGAAAACTTCTGTAAAATGTCATTTAAAAATGCATCAAGTATGTAAACTCTTACTTAATCACGAGGGGATTTGACACTAACATGTACTTCTTAAAATTAACCCCCAAAAAGTGACAAAATGTACGGCAGAGCTGATCCATACATTTATCTGTGCCTCACTGCCAATCCCAGAGCAATTGAGGCCACCCAGAATGAGTTAAGGGCAGGTCTGTGGCAAGAGAGCAGAAGAATGGCAATAAATAGTAAAAAAAATGGTTGTGCATACCACTATACTGTAAATGCTCCAGACAGACAAGTAACAGCTCTCAGTTTTTCACATAATGTGCTCTGTGAATGGAAGTGAAACTGCCCTGGTATAACCCACAAGTGCAATGAGCATCTGTACCCGTGGCCACAAAACCAGAGCCTAAAACACGTGCTACTTTGGGTTTGCACAACTTCCTTGTCTGCCTGGTTTTCTAATACTTTTGTTCTTGGACATCATCCTTCTGCTTAGGAAAATGTGCAGACAGGGAGTTTTAACCTCATCTAATGCATGGGCAATGGAGACTGCCCCTGCTGAAGAAGTAGATAATAATTTTATTCTGAAGGTTTGTAGCGCAAGGACATATTGCAGAGTGCACCAACAACCTGTGCAACAATGGGAGAGGGAGGGTTAAGTGGAGAAGGCGTGAGAGGGATGATGTGAGCACAGCTGGACCAGCTGAAACACTTTGTGTCCTTTTAGCTGCCAGTCCAAAATATTTTCTGTCACTAAAGGCTACACCGTGAGGTAGATCAAGAAGCTTCATCTAGGTGAAGCTTACAGTTCAGGAATTTCAAATACATGCCTGGTTAGTAAGAAAGCAGTAGTAATCAAAGATTTTCTTATTAATACCTAAAGAATCTTGTTTCCTTGGTTAACATAATCTTACATTTTGATAAAATGGATCCCCTGGTATTCACCAGTCATGGAGATGAGGACCATGTGTGGTCAATATGGAGTTCCCCTTGTCCCCCTCCTGCCATTGATGCTTCCTGTGCATTCCTCCATGACACCCTCTAACAGGGCAGCATAAAGTTGTGCTTGTAATTAATTTCTTTGGAGACTGAGCCGAAGAATCAACACGCAGGTTCTTTACCTGTTGACCATTAAGCATTCTCATCATAAATCTAAATAAAACAAAACAAAAATCAGACAATGCAATTATTACCAAAGTGAAGGCCTGACAAGCAAAGTAGAGAAGTGAAAAACTATTTCATGGAGCAGCTGTCCATGTGAAGAGCATGGGCAAAGGCACAAGACCTTGTGCTTCAAGGGAAATTCATCCACTGCCAGCTAATGTCACAGTTATTCTGAAGACTCTGCAGTGATGCAAATCATCATAAAGGAGGAAGGAAGGAGGGAAACCAAGGGAAGTTTCTTGGAACAAATATTTATTGTGTTCATTTGGATCTACTGATGAGTAACAAGTGGAGTGTCACTCAACTAACTGGATGGAGCTCAAGACAGACAGACAGACAGATTCAGGATTAACTAGAAGTACGAAATATTGCAGTGACTCGTAAAAAATGTCTGTTGGCTCTGGGCATCAGCCATCCCCACTTCTGTTTGTAACATCCATTCCACAAGTTCTGTATTTGGTAATGTCCTAAATGAGATTATTTTACACACAACTATATTTAATTTGCAGTGAGGGGAACACCTTGGTTTGTTTTATGACAACATGCCTGTTTAATTGCACTTCTGATTATTTAATGTCACTGAAGCAGAGGTAGCTTTTATGAGGCACAAAAGAAAATTTAATGAAAATTATTAACAAGCCCAACTTCTGACTAGTAAAACCCAGAGCTTAATGTAAGAGGTAAAGTCCCCATCTGGTACTTCTCTTTGAAAAGAACAGCCCACATGAAGGATTTATTGTGACATTACAATGCTTGATGTCAAATAATCTAGCCAGAGGAACAATATTGCCCTAAAGAGAGCCATCAGGCCCTATGTGACATGGGTATTTGAAGGGATTAACTGCACTTAAATCAATACGGGCAATGAAAACAGAAATAACCAATCTCTTGGCTGCTCAATTATTTAAGAGTGTCTTTAGTCCCCACAGAATGGAATTAAACGCTTGTTTAAGAGGACTGACAATTAAATCTATTTCTTTAATGTCAAGATAAGGACATGGGATCTGTGACTGCAGTACAGCTTAAGGAAATGTCTTCTCACAGAGAGGAACACATGAGGAGCCATTGGGTACAACAGGGGAGGGGCTTTCCCGAGGAGGGGACCCACTGGCACAGTCCTGTGTCATGCCCTGTCCCAGAATCACAGGATGGGCCAGGCTGGAAGGGGCTACAATGGCTCACCTGATCCCATCTCCCTGCTCAAGCAGGGTCACCCCAGAGCACATGGGACAAGATTGTGTTCACACAGTTCTGGATTATCTCCAGTGAGGGAGACTCACCTTCCCTGGGCTGTCTGTTCCAGTGCTGGGTCACTGCACAGTGAAGTTCTTCCTCATATTCGGGTGGAATTTCCTATGCATCAGTTTGTGTGTGTGGGCTCTGGTCATTACTCAGCACCACCCAGCAGAGCCTGGTCCATCCTTTGATACCCCCTGCATGTGACAGACATGGATGAGGGCCCCTCTCAGCCATCTCTTCTCGAGGCTGAACAGACCCAGTTCCCTCAGCTTTCCTCCTAAGAGAAATGCTTCATTCCCTTAGTCAGTTTAGCAACCTGGATCTGCTCCAGGAGCTCCCCATGTCTTGAAATGAGGAGCCCAGGGCTGGACACAGCACCCAGGGCTGAGCGGGGGGGCAGGGTCACCTCGTTGTCCCCCTCAGCCATGCCAGGCTCTGTGGCAGTGTGGGGCTGGGGACAGCAGCAGGTCCCTTGGCAGTGCTGCCAGGTGGGACTGACCACACACAGCCACAGCATGAAAGTCTCCATCCAGAGACAGCTCCTTGGCTGTGCCTTTCTCTTCCTAGTGCTATGCTTTAGAAGCACAAAATGCATGCTTAAAAATTCACATAATAACTGAGTGTTATTTTAGATAATAATGTAGATGTAAGATCATTTAATTGGACTGACAATTTCCCAATTACTTGAGTTTTGAGAAGTTTGACTGACCCATCCCAGTACTGGTTTTAAGATTTTTTTAAAATGTTTCACAGAGCAACCACTCTGACCTTTCATGATGGTACCACTTCTCTTGAGGTGTTTGTTCATCTCAAACATACTGAAGAAATTCCAGGTGTGGAAAATTTTAATATGAAGCTCTACTTTCAGGTGATAAAAAGGAGGTAACATGAGCAGGATGTATGCAAAGCATTGAATGTTCAGTCATCAAATTGCAGCTGCCCTAGGCAACAGGGAAATAGCAGATGCTTAAGTGTCTCCAGGTAGAGTTCCCAGCCTGAAGAGCTGGGAGATATTCTTAAATTAGAGACAAGCCATTGCACTAGAAATTTGTGGAAAAGAAGACGTTTTAGCCATAGTTGTTCATCATGAAGTTCAGTTTTTCCAAGGCTTCTGTGAGTGGCAGGTCAGTGAAGAAGTCTTATATTTTCTTTTTCGGCTACATCTAAACTTGGCAAATCTCTGCAGAAGCCTTTCTCTGCTCAGCAACCGACACGAGATGGTCATTCTCAACATGCTACAAGGACTTCTTGCTTCTGTTGATCTCCAAGTGATGATAGAAAAGCTCTTCTTAGATCTTCCATCCCTTTATTGCACTTTGTATCTGTCCATTAAAATATTCTCTGATAATAAGTCCTTTCAGCCAGGGAAAATAGTGCAGTCCAGAAAAGCTGGTATTTTTTCTAAGTATTTTTTTAAAACAATTTGGGAAAATATATTGCAGAAAATCATTACTCATGATTTTTGTCTTGACACTTAACAAGCATAATAGCTGGAAGGTATTGTTGATTAATGTTTCCTGGTTCCTCTGATGTTCTTGTAGTAACTTGTCCACATTTTGGAGTCATAGAGTAAGGTGCAAACAAAGGGGGAAAAAAAGGCAATTGTCACTTTGTAATCAGAGACTGCAGATTTTATGGTTTATATGTGCCCTGACAGATTTGCATGTGATTCTCAACTTCAACACTCCAGCTATTGAGCCAATGGCTGCAATGCTGAGCCTTGCCCTCAGCACATGGCTGGTTTTGTGGTCACCCCTCTGACTATTCACCAAGTGATTTATTTCCTCATCTCCTGCATCAGTATGACAGAGCTGTTCATTCTTTTTTAAAATGTTTGGATCACCTTCTCTGCCCTTCCTGCCCTGTTATTCCTCCCACGTTTCGCAGCAGTTCCATCACGACTGTGTACACACCTTGCAGCCACACATGAACCCATCCAAGGTGCAGTTTTACCAACACTGCCATCATTGTTATCTGCCCTTAAATGCTGACAGTCTTGATATGATGTGATTCACAACAGGTGAAGATCACAAAGACCAGCAGAACATCAGGGACCAATGAGCTGATGCTGGTGCACTTGGCAAGACGCAGCCACGGCACATCTGTAGCTGAAGCACCATCAGACTCTTTGACAGCTCCAGCCACATATTTGCCCTCTCAGTCTGCACTTGCAATCACACACGTGGATGGGGAGTGCAGGGGGCTGCTCTGCAGAGCTGGGCACTCCCTGAGTCACAGGGAAGGCTCAGCTGGAGCATTCTGTGAGGGGCAGGACCCTGCTGTGCACACCTGCTTTGCACAAACAAGTTCAGGTGGCTGGGTGGGAGCTGCAGTGTCCCTTCTCCAATCCCTTGGAATGAAATGGTTAAACTGTTCTCTGTCCAGTTTCAAGTTACTGACAGTCATGCTTGGTAAAATTTGCATTAAACTGTATAATATTTATACATGTTAGAGGCAGAAAAGGCAGATTTGATTTGTTTCTAGATTTCAGAATTTCAGAATTCAGAACTAAGGTACAATTCACAGGAGAGGAAGCGGGTTTTTTCCAGGATAGAATTAATTCTATGAATCCAAATTTGGAGCATTCACTCCTCACTAGTTTACTTCTGCAGCACATGAAGGATATGGATCTTGAATATATGTAACACTGATGATGTCAGAGCCTGAGAACCAAGTATTTTGGGCAATAATCCTAGTGCAATGAGCAGGTAGACCATTGCTGAGCTCTCCACAGGCACTGGGACTGGCAAGGGACTGAGCAGCACCAGCCCCCCCCAGCAATGCTGTGCCACCCCCTGCACCAAGGGGCACTGTTATAGGAGAGCTCTTGGAAACTGAGAACGGAAAGGGAATCTCTCCCTCCCTCCCCTGACTTGTATTCTGGATTTCAGCCACACTGACACTGTGCCACAGGCACAGAGAGCAATGTTTCCCTCTTTATATTTTGCTTTCCATCCTCTTTTACTCAACAAGAATTACTGTTACTGCACATTGCATGAAAACACCACTTCGAAGTGGTGGCTGCAACCCGGGAAACACATCTCCAGAGCTGGTGCCAGCCTCCTCCCCTTCCTGCCCTGCGAACTGAAGGCGTTTTCTTGTTCCCCTGGTGGGAAGACACAAGTCTCAGCAGGAGAGCTCCATCTAAGCCAAGGAGTCATGCTCTGTGTTTTCAGGACTGACTTCTATCAGCTCTGTCCCAGTTACTTTGACCCAATCACCTGGGGTTGCTCTCTGACAGGGCTGGTTCCTGCCTGCCTCTTGCCACTTGCTAAGTGGGAGAACTCGTCTCACTCAGGCTGTGCTGTCACTTTTCTCCTCTTGACAGCAGACTGGTCTGACACGGTTCTTGTCACTCAAGTAGTGCAGAGCACAGATCCCTTTAATCCACCTAACAAGAACTTCTCTTGTCTTCTCTCAGCACCAAAACTAATTACACAGCAAACCACGAGTGTGTGGTTTCATGTAGGGATATAAGGAAAGAAAAGACAATGTTTGCATGAGGTTATACAGAATAGCCAGACATAAAGTCTGTCACATGTTACTTCCTTTCAGCCCTTTCTACACACCTGAAAAAAGTCAGGGCACAGTTTAAATGCAGCTCAGTAGTTAGATCCCTCGGCTGGGCTCATCTCTCCTGCTGCCAGACCCTTGGCTCTCTGCTGTAGGTGAGAGCTGTAATTCCTTCTGACACAAGTTTTGTTCCCCAGGCTTTGCCACAAGCTGCTGCCCTTTGTCTCTGTGTCCTCCACACTCACAGGATGGTTCAAATCATGAACCCCCTTCAGAGGCCCAGGGATGTTCACCTACAGACAAGTCCCCTTGGGACCACTCTGCCTGTCACAAACTGAATTTATGGCCTTCAGTTCTCTGTGCCAGAAGTCTACTCTTATTTTTAAAGTTTCAATAGAAAAGAGATTGGATCTTTTCCAGATGAGCAAATAGGGATGTTTTCCCTACGTTAATTATATTTACTGGTCTCTAGTGTCATAACAAACCTGGAGCATTACATCTTAATCCACCTCTTTGCCCAATTGCTAACTGATGGACAGCAAAATAATGTGAGACAAGAATTCATCCAACGCTGGTGCTTGATACTTGTCTTAGTAGTTGAAGATCTGTGCTAAATAAATGGAAATAGAGTCATGTTTACTTAGCCAGAAAGACAAGGAATGAGCAAGAAGCAAAATAAGAAGTCTAACCTTTCTAATATTTCCCAGCCCAGGGATCAAAGTGTCACAGAGCCAGGAAGGAATCAGCTGGTGGCACAGAATGGCATTTATATTCTTAGGAAGAAGGATGACTAGGACAGTGTGTTTTGTAGGGAGCATGCAAGATGGGCTGGAATTCAGCATTTTACTTTGTGACTATACTGATAGCATAAGCTATAAGCACAACTGTAAGTAGATGCACAAGAGCACAGGATTTGAATCCTGCCTCTGGCCTTTGCAGCTTTCTACTGAAGAAGAAATAATTCCTATGAGTTACAGAAACAGAAAGGAAAGGGTATCAAAGAGCTAGCTATAAAATCCAAGGCATAAATCAAAACTCTGCCTCCAAAAGCATTAAGATCTTCCTGTACACCATTCCCTCTAATCCAAGAGGTCAGCCACTGTCCCTGTGTGTCCTGCACCTACTGAGGCTCCAGTGACCTGTCACCATTTGTGGGAGGAGAGCCCTGTGGCCAGAGGGCTCTCAGGGCTCAACATTCCTCCTGCAAACTGCCACTTCACCTGTTTCTGAGCTGTGCCTCAGCTCCTCCCCTCACTGGCACCTCTTTCATTTTATTTATTAGAGAAAATGATGTGGATAAGTTTAATCAGTGTAGAGGTGGGATGCTGATACCCTGGGGCTGCAGGGGAGGGGATGGCTTGTGGACTTTACAGCTGGAATCTCCTTGGGCATGGTGTCCCCACTGCAAAACCCATCTCAGACCTGAGAGGTGGCTTGGCCCAGGCTGGTCAAGCCCCGCTGTGCTCACAGAATGCCCATTATTGGGGTCGTTTGTCAGGACATAAAATGGCCAGGAATCCTTCAGAAATCTCCCCCAATGTCATTTCTGCATTCATGTGAAAAGAATCAATGGAATCTGAATTCAGATACTCTTTACTAATAAAAGATCCAGCCTGTTGAAGGCAGCAGTGACCTGACATTCCTGTGCCTGTTTGGGAACAGGGGCAGTTCTGGAGGCAGCCACAGAGGCAAAGTGCCTTTTTTTTTTCAATGAGAGTAACAAAAAGAGGGACATTCTGGCTTCTCTTACCCAGAAGAAGTGGAAAGCACATACAGCACACTGTCATGGACTTTCAGGGTCTGCTGAGGAGGAAGAAGGTTCAAACTAATTCTTATTACTCGAAGCCAGGAATTCTGCTTATTCCTGAGTGAAACACAGGGAGTGACTCGAAATGCGATCTTGTTTCAAAATACACTTCAGCTCCATTAAAGCAGCATTTCTGAAGGGCTGTCCTCACTGTCTGTCACTATAGCAACCTGCGTGCTGCCCAGAGGCAGGACCTGCACTGGGGCTGCATCCTGGGCAATCCCACACGGCAGGGAAACAAACACCAGTTCAAATGTTCAAAAAGGCATTGAGCAGGACTTTCCAGCAAACTGACAACTGGAAAACAGCTGCTTTTAAAATCACCTTTTGGAAATCCTTCCTGACCATGTCACTGCCCCAGATCCCCCCTGCCCTGACACTGGGGCACTTGCTGGCAGCTGGGCTTTGGAGCAAGTGCAAGAATGGATGCTTGCATATTTGTCCATAAGACCAGGAAGAAGTTGTTAATATTGCAATATTTAATATTAAATAACAAATAAAACAAAAAATATTTTCAAGAGAGAATTTCTCAGATAAAAGGCATTAGTGATATCAGAGGCTCAGAAATGAGAAATCACACACTGCCTTTCTATTATATTTTTAAGGAAATACAGGAGAATGATTGCATAGGCTAAAGACACATGTTGGTGAACATTTGGCAGCCCAGACTTGTCAGGAAAGCACCAGGTTTTGTTGATGCTTCTGATCAAAATATATTTATTTTTGAAAGCCTGCATTGACAAGTTTATTCCAAATTGAGAGTGGGAAAGAAAAAATACTTTCAAGAGAGGTTGTTTTTCTCATGTGATCTCTGAGGACACTCACAAATTATTAAGTATTTTGGACTTGTGTTACAGAAATTAAAATCCTTTAAGGAATAAGTTCAGGCATTTTCCTGACACACGAGTTAATGCCAGTTTTGCAGTCAGAGTTCTCAGAGTGATATCCATTTCTGTTATACTGAGAATGGTCTCCCATCCAGCCAGGGCCCACTCCAGAGCCTGAAGAAGCAGACAGCAGCTTTCCCCTGAATCCCCGGGAGGTGAAGGCCTTCCCTGTGTGCAGACAGCTCTAAAAATGGTTCTGAGTCACCAAATTCTCCACTAAAACTTCTCTTCCCTTCCCCAGACTGGGAGTAGAGTTGCTCCTCTCAGCATCCTGGAGGGCCCATCTATGAGCAGAACACACAGACTTCTTTCTTGAAGCACAGAGGAAAAAAAAAAGCTGCACAATTATATACTTATCTGTACAGAATAGCTCAGTAAATGTGCCATAACTTATAAAAAGAGCAGAAATAAGTCCATGTCTTCCCTAAATACGGGAGAAAAAGACATCCTGTTTGTCTCATTCAAACAGAATGACTCCAGAAGCTGAAAAAGAAATATTAAAAGTGGAAAATAAATTATATTTAGGATTAATACTTACATGTTGTTTTAAGGCTACAGTTACTTGGTTCCTTGCTAAAAGTGAACTCAAGGCACTCAGTCTTGATGGAAACAAAGGTTCAAACTCCTTGTCTTGAGTTCTGGATGACCAACCTCAGGGCTGGTTCTAAGCCTTGTTCCGGCCTTTTCCCACAGCTGAGGTCAAGCCTCCCAGGTTTGATACACAGCAAATGTTGAAGTGTTTTCGCAGCATATTTCAAACCCCTATTTCAGATTCCTCCTGGGAGAACATTAATAACAAGGTTTTTTGGAAAACTGATTCCTGTTCTCTGCTATGAGACCACTGAAAAAACCCATGCAGCCAATTGTGCTGAAGAAGGGACTTGTTCAGTCACATTTGAAAGTTTTTAGGGTTGGTCAATTATGTTTCAAAGATTTTAAAATTAACCCAAGAAAACAATATTATTGTTTCTAACAAGAGGAATAAGGTTAGGGTTAGGGTTAGAGTTATCATTTGCTTTGGGTATTCCACAAACAGGAAAGAGGCTAGATTCCCTTAATAAATGATTCACCACAAATTACACACCCAATATAGACAAAAATAAAGTACATTCACACAACTGTGATCAGCCTTGATGGTTTCAGCTGTTGCTTTCATTAACAAAAATCAATCAGAAGACATTAGGTGCTTTCTTATTATCTCTGTGAGCAGCACAATACCATCTGCTGAGATCAACGACCAAGAGGTAAGAAAAAAGGGCCTCAGATGTGGGCATGGGAATTTCAGTGCACAGAGGCAAGGCAGGGATGCAAATACACTAAAAATATTTCTATTATATTGAAACTGCATCTAAAAATAATAGTGGGCAAACACTGTCCTTTAGCCAATGCTACAGAAGCGGTAAGGAGCCTCCTGGAGAGTCACTGAAGCTGTGAATAGATCTGTGAGTCTCTGAGATGCTCAGAGGAAGCAAACATTATTAATATTCCCCTTACAATAACAACCCAGCTTCCCAAAGCAGGTCACTCCCATTTCACTTCACTGATCTCTCTTCAAGCTCAGTTGTGGAATAAACCAGGTTGTCACTGGGTGAATTTGTGGTGTAAACTACTTTGGAAAGATCCCTGTGGAACAGCTGAACTGCAGGTATTTTGCAGACCCAGGGCTCAAGCCTGGCCCAGAATTCTTGCCCAACTGCTGGACATTAACTGGCACAATTCTGGCTCCAAGATGAGCTCTGGGGGCGATTCTGTGCTCGGCCTTTAGAGAGGATGCATTTTCATTAAAGATGGCTGAGTGTTAAGATGAAGACAAAGACAGTGATGGGGAACAAAAAGACCCGTGTGTTTATCAGAAGGTTTGGCATAAATACGGTGCTGGAAGAGGCTTTCAGCTGCTTTATGTCCCAGCAACAGTTCAGACAATAACATTCATATCACAGAATGGTGTAGATAATATCTGCAATAACCCGGCTCTTTTATGTCCAGGCGCAGACAAAGCCAGGGAAGCACAGTGACAAATGAAAGGGAGCCTCGGTTCCTTGTGGTGGAGCTCCCTCTAGCTCATGCCATTAACCCTGTGCCTGTAAATCATGTTCGCTCAAACTCTTACCTCCATTTTCAGGGTAGAAAAGGCTCCTGATTCTGTATTCTTGGAAGCATTTCTGATATTTATAATTTGTCTGAAAAAAAAATTGCCCCCAAAGACCAGCTGCTGAACGGCATCAGCAGCACTGATGACGCTGAATTCCAGACTTTTAACAAGAACAGTGTAGGGAAAAAATTGTGACATCAGGGGACGTGACTGTCATAAGCAGTTTTCTGCCTCTTCCAGCTTTATTCTCTTCTATCTTCACATATAAAAATATATATATCCTTACTCATTTGGTTGGGGGAACTAGACATTCCAAAATGGCAATGAGTAAGTTAAGGACATTCTGCAAGGTAAATTTACTTGTTAAATTAATAATACCACATTAAATAATAAATTAGTCTGAATAATCCCAATTAATCAAAAATATTCTATTCACTTTTATTTATTGGTAAGAACAAATAATAAAAAGTGATTAATAAATAGCTTATTATGATTAAGGTTAAGAAAATAATCAGCATCACTTCTCTTGTACAGGATAAGAATTTTCATTTATTTTAGTTGCAGATTCCACACAGATTCCTCTCTTTAGGAAATCTGTGTTTTTCAAGGCAGAGTTAATGGGTGTTGTTAATACTAAATGCACCTTTAAAAAAGTGTAATGAATTGTGCATTATGGAAACGTTGTTTGGCTGAAATGCTAATTTGTGTAGATTAAGAAGACATTTCTGAAGAACAATATCCAAAATCTGATGTGAAGCTTAAATAACTGCTGAAATGATAAGCAGGCAGAGCTACAGGAGAAGAGTTAATTAAAAATCTCCAAGGCAACTTATATTCCTTTGTCACAAAGAAATGCTCTGCTGCTGATACTGTACCTGCAAACTGAAAAATCACCAGCTGCTGTAGCCAAGCAGAGAATAGAAAAAGATTTGCTAGTTAGCAAAGTCACAAATATTCTGCATTTTAAATGCATTTAGCCACATTTCTTTATAAATATTGCTCCCTGGGTTTTCTATTTAATTCAAAACTACTTATCATAAGCTCCTTTGCACACTGAAAAATTGAGTTCACTCATGTTAAAATTAACAACAAAGGATCAGTTTATTACAGACTTTGAAGAATCTGACTCAATAAGAATAGATATTAAATTCTGATTGAACACCGAAACAAAATAGATGCTTTAAATACCTTGTTTGGGATACAAAAGCAAAATGAAAAACAGACCCATAAAAATCTTTAGGGCTGAAACTGTGTCTGTATTGCTGCTCTCCCACCCCAACAATTTAGTATATGAGATTCTCTTCATTTTTAAAAATTAAATATGCTATTTAGATGTGTTAGAATGTTGAGATTTACAAACTGAATGCTCTGAAAACTATTTACTCAGAATGCTCTGAAAACTCTCTAATTTATCTGCTAAATTTTAGTAGTAGCAAGGGATAAATATTAAAAAAAATGTTACCTGCTGCAGGTCACTCTCTATTAGCTAATGGGAAGTAGTTTTCCACAGAATCTGCTGTAATTCAAGCTACATTTGAATGTGTTCTAGAGAGATGAGTAAAAAGATAAAAATATTATTTTAAAGGGAAGAATTTCACATTCAGTTACATCATTTTTCTTTTTAAATATCACTGCTCTTCTCAAAGTGTTTTTGGTTTTTTAGAAAACACAAATTTAGTCAAATACATCTTCTCAGAGTTTAAAATGTTCTCCAATAATTGTAGTGTCATGGAGGATGAATTGTACGGGTAGAAGCACACAATGACAACTGATTAGTGATGAAAAGTTAAAAGAAAGAAGTAATTTTTTTAAAACCCATTTTTTTCTCTACTGGGCAGTGTGGGAGCTCCTGCTTGGAGCATCAGAGAGACAAGAAATTGTGACAAAACCTCTTGATTTACTGCCCTCATGTTATATGAAGAATTCTTGCTCTTAAATGAGTCAGTGTCAAAATTGCACCTCCAGTTTTGTGGCCTTTTGGAATTAATTTTCCCAGGTGCATTCCTGAGACATTCTGAAATCATCCAAGTTTGGAGTGGGGTAAGAGAGCAAGAGTCTGATGCTTGCCAGCCCTCAGAATTCGGGGGAATTGTCTCATTTCAAAGCATTTAATCTGTTTCTGCAGGAGAACTTGTTATCTTCTTGTTTGAAAATGTGTCACACGAGTTAAACTTAAAAACAAGGGCAGCTCACTATGAAGGTAAGCGACCCCAAATTCTTTTGAAATGTGTATTAGACTTTAAACCAAGTCTTATCATCCCAAGTGCCAATAGATTTGATAGTCATGCACAGGAACAACCCAGAGGCTCTTTTTATTAAACATGCTAACAACAAACTTATGTTCTTTAAATCACCCTCAGTACAAATAACATGGGGTAGATTTGCAGCAGATTCTTAATGGCTGGCAGTTTTAATGATCTCTATTATGACAGAAATTGCTCTCATGATTCCAAGAATGAAAACTAGTTATTCAAAGCCTTACATTTTTTCATAAAAGGTAAATATCACCACACACTGAAGTACTTTAAAAGGTCAAAAGCAGAATGCAGAAGTCCAACAAAATATGTGAAATGACACTGTGGCAGTGCCAAAAGGTACAGTGCTTTGCTTCCATGAAAATGCCTTATTTTTGAATTATCACTGCACTGAAAATACTTTGCAGCTGATATGATTAGCCAAAAAAATTTTATTTAGTTTTCTACTCAAGTAGAGAAACAAAACACATGCTCACATCCAGCTTCAGTTTGCTGCAAGCTCACAGTGACTGACACATCAGAGAATTAGAAGAAAAATATGGAAACAGATGAAATGTTGCAGCTTAAAATCAACTGTGTGAGATTAGAACAATCAGGCAAAAATAAAGTGTTTATTTTTAACTTCTTTTCACTGAAAATTTTCAGACTATGTGAACCAATTCATTTTATTTCCTTAAAATCCTTTCTCTGTAGTTGGGTGTGCAAGTGACTTCGTGTACAAAATGTGATCAGTAATTGTGAAAGTCTTCCCGAATGTGTAGTTTAAAAGAAAATTGTTCTTTCACAATCAAATATTATAATTTTATTCTGTAGGTTCCTTATAATAATTGCTTTCTATTTTCCAGGTTCTGTTAACACTAAACCTACAACTTTCTGCTTCTTGTTGAGTATTATTTCATCACTAAAATTCTGTGACTGAGAAACCCATCGAGAAATGCTCTTTTTCTCTTACTTGTTGCATTCCCCTACTTGCTGCAATATTTTTGAAGCTTCCACAATGAATTTCTAAGCTATGTATGACCCTGAAATAGTTGCCCAGGAGATGACACAAATTGGGGCAAGACAGCACTTCTGAGGAGAGGAAACATGCACATGTACTTTCCATCAAGTATATTATTCATGCATCAAATTAGAGCCATGGCAAACCCGGAGATGAGTAAAAGTGTGGAGACCTGGAGAGATAAAAACAAACCAACCCAAAAGAGGCTGCAAGAGCCAGCAGGAATCTCAGAGAGGCAATGCTCCTGCTGCCCAGGCAGGGCACAGCTCCAGGATGGGTCACCACCAGTGCCTTTATTTCACCTGTTGCAGGTAGACTGGATGCTTTGTAACTAAGAAGACAACCAACACGAATTCTTCTCTTTAATTGCACAAATAACGTGCCTTACTCTTGAGTTTTGAGGGGTTTGCCACAGGTAGATAAAAATGACCAGATGGGGGAGGATCAGCAGTTGCTGCTGTTCCCACAGCCCCAGAGAAAGCCTCAGGGGGGGCTGAGGGTTGGGGCTGTGCCTCTTCCTGTGCTCATCAACTGCATCAGAATCAGTGAGGGTAACAGCAATAATTTTATTTTCTTGGGCTTCTCTGACTCCAATGTACAGTAGAAGATAAATTGTTGGAATAATTTAGTTCATTTTTTTCAGTTGAAAAGTGCCACCACTTCTTCTTTGAAACATGTTTTTAATACTTGAAAGCTGGGAAGGTCTCCAGCAGATGGCTGCAAGAAGCACGAGGGGGAAATAGGGTTACAGTGATTCAGTCACCAAAGTACCAGGAGCAGAGGTACTGGGAAATGTCACTGGATCTTTTCTGGAGAGCACTATTTCTGTGTGCTTTCTTTTTGTGGTTCAGGGTGGCTAATAGGGTTCCTTTTCCTCATTCTAAATTTTCTCTTTTGAATTGGACGTTCAGCTGCTGCATTTTAACATTCAACAGCATTTCTCAAGTTGGAATACTCAGAGGAGCATTCCTATAAAACAAGCATCAAAACTATATCCCATACCTTAGAGACCTCCTTTTGTGCTCATAAATTCAGGCATCAGCTTCTACGGAAATGCAGTTTTATGCCACATGCAGGTGACACATTCAGCAAAATGAGGAGGACAGTCCCAGACTGTATATATCACATATTACTCCCAGGTAATGCTTCTGGGACCTAAGAGCAGCCTTTGTCCTTACTGGGCTCTTGCCCCACTTCATTCTCAGTTACTTTGCTCACTGAATTATCCTCTACATGAGCACAAGTTAAATCCTGCCCCTTCACATACTCAGCAGCTCACCCCTCAGTCTCTAAAGGCATTTGGGGCCAGTTTGTCCAGCTGTGTTTGTCCCTTGTTTATCCATCGAATGGGGGAGTGCCCAGGAGCCCCCCCCCCCCCGGGCCAGCAGGGTCAGATGCACCAGGGAGGAGCTGCCTGGGAGAGCAGCAAAGGCAGTCACAATAAACTCCTCATTTGCACATGTACCTTCATCCCAAGCAGTAACAGGCGGGTCACAGCTGAGCAACATGTTTCTCTGCAAACATTTGCCTTAAGGGGAACAGACCAATTTTTGTTGCATCCTCTGAAACAAGATCTGTTGCCCCACAAAGCAAGAGCTCATGAGAGAGAGGCTTGGTTTAAAATAGGATTATTCACAGGCAAATCCAACCTTAGAAACAAGTGAATTTTTACACAATTATTACAGGATGTAAGAAAAAGTGATGCAAAGTGCACTAACCTGTAGTCCTACGTGGGCTGAAAACCCTAGCACATGAAGGGCAGCTCCTGAAGGCAGCCAGTGTAAAATAACTTGCCTCAACTTTTCTTGGTTAAGTCCCATTTGAGCAACAAAAGCACTTGGAATCCCAGCAGTGTGCCCCAGTGATGCTCCAGACAGGCTAACAGGCATCAGTGGAGGTATCTCTCTTTTCTTTCCATCAATAACCCTCAGGCTGAGGCTGAGACATAGTTGTGTTATAGCTTCACTGAAAGATTCCTGCTGGGAGCAAGGTAAGGACTGTCATTTCTCTAATGCCACTGACTCTTAAAAAAAAGTTTATGGCATGTGTAGTATCATCTCTTTGGTTTTTTTCTTTTGTTAATAAATTACATACGAGTTAACAACTGAAATGTAAATTAATTTATGCTGCAAACAGGGCTTTGGCTGTACGAGCCAGCACTGATGTTCCACTGAGGGAGTGAGTGGGCACTCAGCCAGGTGAGCTGAGCAAAGGTGATCACAAGGGGTGTTCTTGCTGTGTCCCAGCCTATCCTGTGCTCAGTGATGGCCTGAAGGACCGAGGAGCTGGAGCTCTGCTGTGTGACATATCACACCTTTCACAGTATGAACAAAATGCAAGTGTGGGTATAAGAAACTAAATATTGAGAAATAAGTGAATGAAAAGTTAGGGTTAGAGTTTTCTTTTTTTTTTTTCCCCTGACATGCAGGTTAGTCCAAAGTTACTGTGAAACTTGGTGGGGCCAAGGGGAAAAGCAGTAAAGCTGTCCCTTTGGCCAATGGTGGGTCTTAACAAGAGACATAAGGAAAAGTGCTCCACTTTTCATACAGCTGTACTCCTCCTCAGGGAAATAATAACCATTCTGCTGTCTTCAGAGGAACAGGTGGGAGTTTGTGAGGAGCTTTTCCATTCAGCCATTAGGATACAAAGCAGAGGGTGGCTGTACCCACATCCCAGTGACCCCACCCAGGGCAGGGGCTGCTCCCCACTGCCAGAGCGGGGCCCACACGGTGCCTGGGCAGAAGCCACAGCTGTGGCCCTGCTCTGCCCACTACCAACCTGATCTGACAGATTAGGGCACTCTTCTGTTAAAAATATCCCTCAGTATAAAGTTCAAAATGCCTGTGTTGTTACTGTATGTGATACAGTGTTTATTAATGCAGGAATTATGACATTCATACATTTTGACATAGCATTATTAAATAGATTGCCAGCACATTCTGAATGAAATTTCCTAAAAAACCCCAATGAACTGAGATGGAAAAACTAGGAAGTGGATTTAATCTCTCTTTTCCCTTGCAGTGATGAATAGGAAAAATACCCCATTTAAAGTCTCCAGCGACTTCTCTGTGCCTTACACACCAGGAAGAACTGCTGGTCTGCACTGGGAAGTGCTGCAGCTTTGAAGAAGGATGAGAATTCTTTGATACCACTGTAAAATCATACTTCAATGTTAATTTCTAAAGAATAAAGTCAAGGAGAATCAGTATAAATTCAGGCAGAGTTTGCTATGGCTGAAGCCAAGAGGCATGATTTAAAGAGCTCGTAAAAGCAGACAGCTGGCTTTAGAACCTATGGAAAGCAATAAAGCAGTTAAAAATTGTCCCAGTTGTAATGCCTACAGATTTCCTTATCTTAGATTCTTTGGCTAAAGCCCTGGAGCAAATTGCAGGGCACGTGACGGGAGTTTTGTGTCTCAGCCCCCAGCCCCTCTCCCCTGCGCTCTGGGGGAGCTGGGCTGGTCCTGGGCAGTGTCTAGACATCCCCAGCTCCCATCCTTCCTGACAGTCTCATGCCAGTGGTAATTTAAAAATTGTTTGGGATAGGCTGTGCCTCCTAGACACAGGGAGCCAGTAATGCCCCCAGCTCAGTGACCCTGGGCAGATCATCAAACAGGCACCCCCAGTTCAGCCCTGGGTCAGGAACCGTGACCTCCTCTGACCTTTCTTGTAGATTTAAAATTGTTTTGAGAAAGAGAAGAATAAAAAAGATACAACTCCAGGCAGTTCTGGAAAGCGCTCCAGCTTCCTGTACTGTACACATGCATATAAGTAACATGTTTAAACAGATGCAGCTCTGGCAGGCCTGAAAAATTAGGATTTAGATACTTTGTACATTTTTTTCTAATGCAGTGCACATTGCTTCTATTTATTCTAGAAACTTTGAAGTTAAAAGACACTGTATGAAAGCATTATCTTCACTACATTTAACAGCAAAGACAAAAAAACAAGGGCAGGTAAATTTGTTTTTAAAAAAACGAAGAATAAGCTAAGGAAAAAAATCACAGTCACCGTATGTGGATTTTTCAGATGCATTACAGAAAACTGTCTGGTGGATCAATGATATGCACCAGATGAAAAAAATTAACACTGAGATTACTGGACAAATTACCTTGTAAGAGTAAAATGCACACCAACGTAGGCTGGTTGGTTTTCAAAGGTTTCCTTTGTGTACACAGTGTTTGCAGTCACAACCAATAAAACAAAATATACTGGCACTTTATTTGTGGTTTTGGTTTTGGAATTGCATAATGGTGACTAATATTTTCTCAAAACCTATTTTATAGTGTTTACTTAGCAGAATTTTCATGCTCTGTACCTGGAAAGTATGAAATGCACTTTGTGTGCTTCCAAAGTATTGCAAAGGCTCGGGAAGAGGCTTGCCAGTTTAGAGAGAGAGCAGAGTGTTCCTCTTCTCTGGGCTTTTAAACGGGCTGGTACAGACCAGAAACACATCAGCCAGGAGAGTGAGGGGAAGAGTGAAGTTACAGGAGCTCCCTAAGAAACTCCCTAAGAAACACGGAAGTTTAGAGTAGGCAGATGAACTGCCAGCTCCAGAACAGGGGCAAACTCAGTTTAACAATACCGAGGACATCAATGCTTTTGCTGTTTTACAGAAGAAAGAAAAGTACATCTCTGTTCTGAGAAATGAGACTGAGAGCAAAGCCCAGCACACTGAGGTGTCACTCATGTGCCTCTGGGACGTCCCTGGACACAGAAGTGTGTTCCCAACAATCCCAAGCATGACCATTTGGCTTCTGATCATGTCCAAGCCATCAGCACTGTCCTCCCTGCCTGTGCACAGCTCCATCCCAGGGGGGCACACGTAGCCTCTGGGAGCTCCTGGTCTTGAACAAGACACCCCTGGGGAACAGGCAGCAGATCTTGCTGTGTCACCTATCTGACTTCAGACTCCTCAAGTACAGGCAGCTCTTCCTGTTCTTACTCACAGCTGGTCATATTCCTGGATATTCTGAGGTTGTTTCCTAAAGATTTAGAGACACACACCAATTCCTGATATAATCGTGGGAGCTCAGGAGACAGGAGTTCCACACTCATACACATAATTTTCTAATTATATTTTCTAATTATTATTTCTAATTTTCGAGTCCTGATGAGATGAAGTTTTTGCAGCATAAACCACTCTTTGAGGGCTATTCCTCACTGAGTTCCTTTATTTTACTGGAAATTTTACTGCCACTGTTCTGCCCTGAGTTTAAGCAAATTCTGTAAAATCCAACTCCTAGCTAAAATTCCTGGAGACTTCCCACTGCCATAGACCAGGACAAGAAGGTGGTTACGAGGCCTCGTGTCATCTTGGAATGAGTAAAGAAACAGTATTTGCTTGCCAGAAGCCACTCATATTGCAGATCCTTTACAATTTTTGTCTTCCCCCGCCTTCTCTGGCAGCAGCAGTCACTCCAGAAAAGCATCAGGAAGACGAAGGCAGTTCCAGTTACTTGTCTTTTCTAGCACATGATCTGCCATGAGCCTGCATCTGCTCAGCTCTTAGTGAAGCAGAAGTCACTCAGCAGAGGCACTTGAGATCTCTTTTTAATCAGTAATGGCAATTTAAAACAATAATTGTATGTTTTTTCTCCGCTCTGAAGTGTCTCAGCTCCAGCCTTGCTCTTCGGTGCTCACTGGGGTGTGTGATGGCAGAGCGGACCCAGGTCCCACAGGTCACATGGACTGAGTATAAGAAGAAGTTCTGGCTCCCAGGGATTCCTGGAAGCTGCAAATTATTAAAGATTACCTGAAATGACTGTTCTTTGTGCACTCAGTGGAGAAGCCATGCTGTCTGTCTGAGACAAACACTGCAGGAATAGCACTTGTGTTACAAAGGTGCTTTCCTGCCCTTGAGACCCACAGATATTTTCGTGCTTAAAAGGGAGTAACAGAAGAAAGCAGCAGAATTCTGGAGGCTGACAGGATCACCAGATCCTGCCAGGGAACTCACACCAGGCCCATGGCAGGCTGCAGACCATGGGACAGCAAGTGCTTCCCCAGAAAAGGAAGAAGAGTCTGAAAATGATCAGTAAAATGGGAAAACCAGTCTTGAGTGAGATGCCTCCAAATATGAGGCCACAGTGCAGTGAGTTCACCAGGGTTTGCAGGAGGCTGCAGCCACAGAACCACGCTCCAGTGTAGGAGAGCCAGCAGTGTGTCAGGGGCTGAGCAGGGAGCACAGCCCTGGGGGGCACCCACCAGCTCCGTGGAGCCCTGAACCTCTGAGTTCACATCTCCCATGTTATGCTCAAAGTCCCCCACCATGTGGCTGCATCACCAGCTGGCTGGAACAGAATCTAGTTAGTCTTTAGAGCACACAGACAGTAGAGATATGATGGCTCTGGTAATTACAGTGTTACTGGTGCTAACAATTAGTTGCTGTAATTTTAGAAGTGTAAATAATTAAACCTGCATAAGAACATCCATCAGGAAACCCAGGTAACCAAAAGAAAATCACTTTTAAAATTTAACATCAAATTGATTAATTTTTAAGGGCTGAATTTCTGCTTCTGATGGAGCTGGTAAGGGAGAGAAAGGTTAGACTCATCCAGATGCTATTGTGTCTCTAAGGCAATGGGGGAGTGTAACTGGCCTCTGCCATTCCCCATGATTGGCAGAATCACTATCCAGAGTATAAAGTGGCCAAGAGAAGCAGCAGTCAACAAATACAGAAAATCCTTAAATCAAACAGACATAGAAATAAGAGATGGAAACAACCTGTTAGACCATTCCCTGAGGCCCTGAGCAGTATTATTAACAGTCTCAAAATCCTTGAAAAATCCTAAAAATTCCAACAAGGCACTTGTAAAAACTTACTGAAGGGGGGAGCAATTTCCCAGGAAGTTATAAAAAAATCTTCCTAATCTGCTTTCAATAGGTGTGTGCACACTGCTGAGCATGTTGAGACATCCAGTTCTCCATCCAGCCTTTGAGAAATGGGAGGCAGGCCATTATTCACCTTAACACAAGTACTTTTGCCAAAGATAAGACATCCTTCGGTGTCAGCTATATCCCTCCAAACACTCTCCTCCTTGCCATGGAACAGCTTTCTGCACCCTGAAAGCAGAATCACTATTTTGAAGAGCCTGCCTGCCCATTTCAGCTGGTAGTTCCAGGTGTCCCACTGATGAGCTGCAGAATAAATTTCAAATAGAAAGAAGGTATTTTAGACCAGCATTTGTGTTATAGCTCTCCACCTGCCTTTTCAGTAAAAGGGAGGAGAGGGATTAGGCTGCCTCAAAACTCGTGAGCCTCTGTCAGGAAGACAGAGGGAATGCCCACATGTGCCAAAGCATCCCAGTGTGTTGGACTCTGCAAAAGCACAGATATTCTGCTCACAATGAAATACAAAAAAAAATTCATATGTATCATTCAAGAGGGAGAAATGAACCTGATCTTGTTTTTATTCTTGCAAAGCAGTTGAAGCCATGATGGTGAAAGCCTGTATCCTCCTATCCAGAATGATTTACCCCTCCCAGGCCAAATACTGCTCTGACACAAAGCTGTGCTGCTCCAGAGTAATTTTCTGAAGCAAATACCATTAATAAAGGTTTGCTTAGGTTGAAGGAAGATACATCTCTTCCCTAGGGGTTATATGCTGTTTTCAGGCAGAGCTTGTGACTACAGACATGATGTCAGCAGCAGCACAGATATATCCTAAACATATTTAGATATATTTAGGAATATAGATATAGCCTTATGGAGTGCTACCTTCACCTTGGCCTTGGGTTATTGCTGTGCTATGTAACATGGTGACCCCAGCAGCTGCAGTTTCTACAGGGACAAGCCAGGGCAGTGCTGGGCCCATGCCAGTCTCCACTGGTCTGTGCCTCCCCAGTCTGGGCTGAGCTGCTTGGATGTGCCCCATTCCTTCCCTGCCTGACAAGGACTGGTGAGGAAGAGGCAACTCAGAGCAGGAGCTGCCAAGAGAGCTCTTCTGCAGCTGCTGATCCAAGGTGTTTAATCTGCCAGCAATTGGGTGGACAGAAGTGCTGGTACCTCTCCACATATTTTATTTCTTGTGACCATCTAATGATCACACTCGGTCTCTTAAGAAAACAAGACAAGACATCTCATCCCATATTTTTATTTCCATGTTTTATCCCATCTGCTGTTCTTTCCAAGTGTGGGACCATGATTCAATTCATATTTAGGACTGACTCCTCTTCTGATGAAGAAATGTGGACTTTGAAGTTAGCCCAGCCTGGGATCACATTACCAGGATAGTTGCATTCCCAGTGGAAATGAGTCTTATTTTATTTTCAGATAAAAAATAAAAATGTAGTATCATCTATTATCCCAAGGGCATTGTTTACATTAATTTAGCAACTGCTTCCAAGGAGCTGCAGAGTTCAAGAGCATTGCTAAACAGTGAGAGCCCATCCTGGATTGAGTTACTGACAGAATTACAGCTGACACTAAGAACTGCTTGAAATGTCTTGAGGGGAACTGCAGACAATGGGCTGTATTATTTAGCAGAATAAAAGTGAAGTTACAAGGGATACTTGAGACCAAGAAAGGCAGAGTCAGTGAGTCTACCACAAGCATCTGCTGTGGTTGTACTAACAGCCAGCAGAGATCCCAGATCAACCAAGGGAAGTGTTAAACTCAAAGCAAGCTAATTTGCTGAAACTTCAGCCATTTTCATTTTCTTCTCCAACATTCAGTCTTCAACACTCTTTGATTCCTGTTTCTATCAATATCTTCCTTATAATCATTAGTGCAAAAGATGGAAAATCACATGACTTAACAAATAAAACCACAGTATATTCATGGTATTTCACAGGTAGACAATGAGAATAAATTTGTCAAAGAAATTATTTCCTAGATATCATTCTCTAGATTCCTTATAATTAGTTAAAGAAATCAGGCACAGAATGCAAAAAAAAAAAAAAAAAGCTTAGTTCAGGTTCTGATAGTGATGTTTATTTACTGTGGGGATACTTTGCAATTCTCCCATTCCAGTGGATGCAGTGAAATTCCTTTCCAAGGCAGGTGTGGTATTTTCTTGAAAAGTATCAAGTAGAGGTAGCACTATGTTATCAGTAGTGCTGAATGAATCTCCTGTCTGTAGTTAGCTAATAAAGCATAAGAGTCTTGTGCTCTGCTAGTGGGGGAGCTTTATTGCATTGTGGGTAGGGACAGTGGGCAGAGTTTTCCCATTTCACATATAATTGTAGCTCTTGGCTTGATATTCCAGCAATTGGCTGGTTTGTGGAGCACTATATGAAATTTAGTCAGATGAGTTTCTTTTACTGCCCCTGTGTCAGGGTAGTTCTCAGCCTCTTGAGAAAATCTACAGAGAGCAGTAAAGTCAGATTGTCCAACCAAGATCAGTAACTGGGTCAAAGCACTGCCAGGGAGTTCAAAAATCATTTTTCACTCCGTGTTTCTTATGAGTAGTTACTCTGTACTTCTCCTTCACAGCATATTTGCATCATTACTGTTCTAGCACTGCTTAAGGCCTCTGAGCAGAAGACCAGGATTGCCTAAATGATAATTTTGTTACTTACTTCAGGCAGGGTATGAGGTACAACCAAAGAGCAAGAGCTTGCAGCCTGTCAGAGGTGAGTGTGTGCCCCACAGTCCCTCTCAGCAGAACGAGTCCAATAGCAGGCACTGGGATCCCATTACAAATTACTTCACTCTCTGCTTACCTGGCCTGATAAAGAAGCCATAACAAAAAAGTCTCAAAATCCCCTTTTTTTTTTTTTTAATGAAAGAGCAAACAGAGAGATGAAGCTGAAGATTGAATTCCAGAAGTGGCAGAATCGAGTGGGAGGCTGTCTGACTCTGCAAACAGGCCTGTGTCTGCTCCTACAGCTTTTTGCAGTAAACCACAAAAGAATAAATTTGTACCAATAATCTTGAGAGTTTAGTTTCCAGCTCCATGTCAGGACACTTACAGCTAATACTGCCAGTTCCTTTTAACTTCTTGATCCAAAACTTCTACCTGTAACTCAAGCAAAACCCAAGCCAAACAGAGCAGGCTGAAAACAGATGAATGAGAATGAAGGAACCTCCAAATTCATGCATTCTGCTCCAAGGCTGACTTTTCTCCTTGTAAGAACGTCTCTATTAAGGGCAATTTCCATATTAAAGTCTTAGATGAATGATGCCCTTCCCATCCTCATAAACAATAGCAATAGGAGTGTCTACCCTGACAAGACCTGACAGCACCAGCTGGTGACTGAATTGAGCTTCAAACCTGCCCCTCCTGGTCTCGGTGACACACACAGAGTTGTGCACAGACAGCAGCTCCTCTGTGAATGAATGAGCAAACCCTGCACTTGCAAACACGAGGCTGTGGTCAGAGGGCTGATTCCTACCACAACAGCAGTGAAGGAAGTGGAATATCTGTCAGCACCAGCCAAGTTGTTACCCTCTCAGCTGCTGCCAATGCAGCCTTTTCATGAGCTCAGAGTGAGTGATTCCCCTACAAAATATTTCCCCTGCAGCTGCACTCCAGCAGCAGCAGCATTTCTCTTTGCAAGTCAGCATCTCTCCATATGAGTCCTTCCCACCTTTCCTCTTCTGTTCTGCCTTTTCCTTCTCTACCTGCCCACAGCAGGACTCAGCTCTAACAGGACTCTGCAGGATGGCAAGAAGGAATACCTCCTCCCCTCCACGGGCAATAGGAGATCACTCTGCACGTGTTTTATACCATAGTACTTTGACATTCTGAATTTAAAACGAGACCACTTGGCACTGAGGCCAGCAGGGAAGTGTCTTCCTTTGATCAGAGGTCACTGCACAGCCTCTGCTGGGCTGCCTCACAGTTTGTGTTGGGTAACTGTGCTGGGAGGTACTGGGAACACCTCTAGCTCCAGGCAGTGCACCATGTAGAGCTTCCTGTGCCCAAGTCACACAGCAATGAAAATCACAGGGAAACAACAATGATGACATGTCTGAGCCACAGAGAGCAAAAGGCTGCCGAGGCTGACTTTGTATTTCTGCAGCAGAAGAAAGCAAGGCATCTTTTGCCTTGCCAGAAACTTTCAAATCTAATTGAGCTGCCTTGTCCAGCCCAGCACTGTCCATTTGTGACATTTTCACTTAAGGAGCGGGGTGAACTCGTATATGGTGTACCTGACCTGCAGCTCCCTGCTCGAAAGCACCTTCCTAAAGCTGCCACTGACACCAAGAGGCAGCATCTGCCTCCCTGCACCTCCCTGGACCTGGAGGAAGCACATCCTGCCCCAGGAGCCACATGAGCCCATCACTCCTGCAAACCCCACTGGCTTGTGCCAGCCCTGCTTTGGGAAGACCCAGGGGTTTCAGAAAAGTGAGATGATATTGTACTCTTCCTGCTTATTGACACACAATTATTTGACTGGGGCAACCTGCTGAGATCAGTATTTCCATTATGGGGATGGGGTATCCACTCAAAGCACAGGTCTCATGGAAGATAGCCAGGCTGCCCACTCAGACCTGAGCTGGCTGCCCCCTGCCATACCCACAGAAACCCTTCCAGGTACAGTGTGCATGTTCTGGCATGCCATCTGATTCAAATTAGAGCCAGCCCACACTGGGTTCCTTGTTCAGCACTGAATTCCAGCTGTGGTAAGCCACTATTGCTGTTACACCTAGTCTCTAATTTGAATGCACTTTACATTTCAATATATTATGTCTGAACGTTAAAAATTTACATAAGAGATGGACTTTTCCTGCTCCATCAAGTCAACCTGCAGTGCAGTCAGCCTACAGAAAGCCAAGATTAGATGTAGATTGTCTCCTCTGCTGCCAAGGCTGAGGAGGCAGAAGCCCAACCAGGGGGAGGGTGGTCACAGGCACCAGGCCCATCTGCCACCAAGGTCACACGCCTTCCGTGGTGCTGCTGAGATCCACGGGGTTGGATCCTGGTTGGGCTCCATCCCCAGCTCCCCAGGACACAGCTGTGGGTAAGGCAAAGACTCAGCAACCTACAATTCTTTGAATTGTGAAAAAGCTGAAAGCACTAAGGAAACACCTGGCCTGGCTGATGTACAGGTGAAACTGTGCCTATGTGAGGTTTAAAGCAGATTCCACACACTTGTTCTGACAGCCACAGGTTATTTTTTAATAACCTAATAACCATGTGCTGCTCCACAGGAAGCTCCAGACACCAAGTCTAGGTCAGATGCTCAGGGCTTAACTAACACACACACTGCCAAATGAATCTGCAGGCAGTACAGCAGGAATGGCCCCACAGCCTCCCCTGTGCTGCCCTCTCCTCCTTGCCCAGGGCATGCAGTTGGCAGGACTCTGTGGTGCAGATTAACTCCTTTAGGAAAAGCTCCACAAGGTGCCTGCAGAGCTAGATAAAATTAGGGTGGAAATGCAAACTGTACATGGACACACTTAAGCCAAAGAAATATTAATGAAGAAGGAAGGTTAAAAACAAGTTGAGGGACAGGATAAACATATGCTCATCTTCACAGAAGCCAAGGGCAATTTCATCTTACAGATTTCAGAACTTCTCTTGGATCATAATTGGTTTTAGAAAAAGAAAACAATGAACTTAAAAGAACACAAGCTGGGTGTTAATTCCACCATGCTTATGTAAAAGTAGTTTGTTTTCCTTTCCTTTGCCCTCTATGGCCTCATTCAGTAGAAACCTGGTATTCCAGACAAGGAAAGTATCTGTTGAATTTCTCCCTGTCCACAGCAAGGAACTGTACTCTGGCTCCAGTTAGATCTGAACTGCTGACAGTAACACTGACAGCAAATTCAGAGTCCTCCTGTATCAGCACCTTTCCTGTCTCAGCAGCAGGATGGATTCACAGTGAACTTCCTTCAACAAAAGCTGTGTTAGAAATTCCCTAAAATACAAGGAACACGTGGCACACAGAAACATCACATTTAGGTTTTGGATGTTCAATGTGGCTTGTTCAAAAATACCCCTTTAGACTTAGAAGTCAGAGATGATATCAGCTACACACAGTTGGTCATGCAGCACACTTATGTTAGAGGAAACATGGTTCAAGTTAGAAATGTGGCAGGTGCCAAGAAGTAGCAAAGGGCAGCTTCTTGCAAGGGATGGGGTCCATGTGTGAGGGCAAAACTGGCAGTAAAGGGACGTTTTTAGCTCTGGCCTGGAGTGCCTGAACAAGGTGGGCAGAGCAGGGCAAGCCCAGTGATGATGTCTGCAAAGAGCCCAGACCATCAGGCAAGTCTGTGGCAATGAGAGGTCCATGGTCAAGCCACAAACTCAATCCACAAGTGGAGTCAGGTCCAATACAAGTAACTAGCACCAGACACATGCTTCCATTTGTGTCTGCAAATTTCTTAGTACAAGATACTTTCCAGATTGGTTGCATTAGTTTTGGGAAACTAAAAAAAAGGGAAAAAAGAAATCTCTCCCAAAATGTTGTATTTCAAAAAATTAAATACAGAACAAATAAATAATCACCCTACACTCAGCCTTGTATAAACTGCACATAAAATGCTGACAGTGGTCACATTGTGCAAATCTTGGAGGGATGAGTACTGTGATGGTATTTCAGGAAGAATCCTTCTTCACACTCCTCCTCACCTGTGTCCTACAGGTACCATCTTTTCCAGAGGTGGAGGGGGATGAAATGGCTCATTTCCAGCATGAGGACTTCACAGAGAGCTGCAGCTCTGTATAATGCCTAGCCTGCTGCACGTTTGATCAGACCTATCCACCAGCTGTTCTCCTAAGCTATACTGTGGAGTTTGTCTGAGATATTTTTGTTTCAGCTGCTTCCAAGTCAGGGAACATTTGTTTTCCTAAAACCTTCCCTGGTTGTAGCCAAATTTCCTCCCGTGGACCCAGCTGCTCAGGTGCCATGGTGGGGCCAGGATTAAAAGGGCGCTCAGGTGCCCAGCAGCTGTGAGCTCCATTCATTGTTGGTCACTAGCAGAAGTTCAAGATTTGGCTGCCTTACCTTGTCCCCATGAGCTGAGCCTCAGGACTCAGCAAACAGTGGCAGCTCTTGGTACATGACATGCAAAAAGTTGTCACATTGAACTCTGTGGGTCACTTAGAGCTGGAGAGATTACATCATGTGCTGGATATGGTCTGCTGAATAATACCCATGTCCTCTACCACTGGGCAAGGGGCAGGCAACACAATTAAAAGCAGCCCCCAAAATTACATTCCTAGTGGCAAATTACAAGGCAAAGCCCTTCAACAGGTCTTAATATGGGGCAGATAAATTGGCAGAACCCAAAATAATGCAATAAATAAGCTTACACAGTGATGCACAACAAAGTGTGCTTTGGTGTGTAAAGTGACTGAATGTCAGAGACACCTCTGGGATGTCAGGACTCTTCAATGGGCACAAACTGCAGTGACAATGGTTGGGGTCAGATGGCATCCGTGGGACAAGGGCCATGGTGAGGGTAGGGGGCAGATGCCACACACTCCCATGGGACAAGGGCTGAGGTGAGAATGATTGGCAGACCCAACTGACCCGGAATAAACTGTTCTCTACCAGCCCTTCTGGTGGCCATTATATCTTTCATTAAAAATATACATGCATTCCATGCATTCCCACATTAGAACATTGTCTTGCCCTACAGATTCGTTCTTACAGCTGGTCCTATTATCAGAATGGTAATGAGGACAGTAGAGTCTTTTGTGTGCTTTTTTTTTTTTTTTACTCAAGCCAGGGGCACCACCTAATGGCCACTGGAGCCCCAGCTTTGGCTCCCTGCAGCAGGAGAGTTGTTCTATCAACACTGACACTACAGGTAGCACAGAAAAAATCCAACTGTTCAATCGAGTTTGAACTGACAATTACTAATCCTGAAAATCGGCAAGACTGATCAGGGCACTTTGCATTACACACACGTGCACACCCCCACACTCTCAGCCCCTGCACACAACTGATCTGCAGAAAGAAAACGAGGCACAAACCAGGGACACCTTAGGGCTGGGCTACCACAGAAGGCAGCTCTGGCCCAAAGACTTGCAGCCCTTTTGCTTTTGTGGCTGGGCACTTGCAACACCCTGAGCAGTGAAAATCAATTAATCCTTAAGATCGTACACAGAAGCTGCAGTCTCCCCTGCAAATAGTGCATGGCAAGGACAGGGAGAGAAGAGCTCTTCTTGTGCTTTTGTGAAATCCAAATGTCTGTAGTTTGTGTGGAGGAGCTGCAAAACTATGACTCAGTAAAATGCAGACCAAGGTACTCTGCAGCAGGATCTGTTAATCTGCTACAAACACAGGGAAAGTGCCAAGTAGACAGTCGATAGAGCATGTTCTTCTAACACATCTAGGCAGAAGTTTATTCTGTACTCTCTTCAGCTTTAGACAGAAACTGGTTTATAGCACTCTTGTATCACAGTAGCCAGGTGAACACGATTATTGCCAATTCTGAGGAAAGGATGGTGTACCCATCTCATCAACACAGAGGCTCACAGAGTTTGAGGTTTCATTGGGAACATTTTGTTCTACATGAGCTTCATTTTTATTTCATGATTTGCTTTATAAAAATGGAAAATCTTAAAATCCTGAGCTGCCTGACTTCTATAGACTGTACAATAGGTTCTGTCAGCCACTCATTTAATTGAGCTGAATCAGAACTTTGACTTCCTATAAAGTTTTTACTGAGCATATATAATGATATGTAAAAGTATCTTTTAACTAATCTTCTTTATATTGCTTCTTTAATGTTCTGAAGCATTCACATTCTTCAGTCACTTCATGGGCAATAAAGATCCCTTTTTCTGAGGCTGGCTGATAGACTCCACAAAGAGCAGCAGACAGCTCTGTGTGCTTCTTTGTGGTGCTGATCTTACATTCCCATTCCTTTTATAAAACAAGGAAATCTAGAGGAAATGAATACATCCATTTATTTAACCTAGAAAACTGATGAGCAGATTACCCAAGGTTACTGTACCTGCTTCAGAGATTAAACATCATTTAGAAGTCAAAGGGCAAATATTTATCAGCTGCAATGTATTTAATTCAGGGACTAGAGCAGGATAGTATTTCTTTTGGGTATTTGTGCTAATTTCAAAAGCTAGACAGACAGACAGTGTCTGATAACAAAGGGACAGAGGAATGGATCTAAACAGAATGTTTTGCTTACCAGAATCCAAAGTGGCCTTATTTTTCAGTTGCTGGACTGACAAATACTTCCACGTCCTTGGAGGATCAAGGGCTATCAAAACAGACAAAAGGAAGATCAGTGATTTCGTGGCATCACAGTTCACATGGTTTGTATTTCTCCTAAGCTTTCTGTGCTGTCTCACAGACCATGTGGCTTGGGATTGCTTTCAGACACGAAACTATGCACGGAAGTACAGATTTAGATACAACCTAAGATACATCCACAGATATTTGGTGCTTCTGAACAATCTGCACTGAATCAAACTTGCTTATATTAAAGTATTAAGTACATGTTGTTTTTAGAAATTTTCAAAGGCATCTTTGGGAAGTTGTTATGTGGAAAATTTAAGTAATAGCTTTAGACCGAAAGGACAGTGTACCATCTGAACAAACAGAGCCTGCAGAGTGTCTTTTAGACTGAAAGACTATTTCACTTGTAATTACCACAGCAGCAGCATCGGGTCTTATTAGTCTAGAACACACTGTAAACAAATCATATTTTTCAGTTTTTCTTGTTTAAAAAAACCCCCACTTTTGCATTCAGTCAGTGCTCCCGTCTGAGCTAAAAACATGTCAAGGAAAGGTCAGAGATGACTTTGGGAGTTGAGGGTATGTGGTGGTTTAAGCACCACAACATTAACTAGGGGGCACTCTTAATAATGACGAGAAGAATGACAGAATGTGACAACAGCGAAACACTTTATTTGTCTGGAGCTCAAAGGAAACACAGTTTAGGGAACCCCAGACTCAACACAAAAAAACAAGCACCCAGCAAAACCACAAAAAGGAAAACCAAGAAAAAAGGAATAAGGGAACTGCTTTCAAAGGCCAGCCAAACTGGCCACTGAGAAGCAGTGGAAAGGAAGAGCCACTTTCTTCTCCCTCTCTGATGGTAGCCAACTCCCAGCCCTTGGAATCTCTGATAAACACAACACAGTGAAAGGTTCTCCCCCCCCAACCCGGGATGTTATTTGGGGAAGCTTTCAACCTGTAGTTGTGCTCGTGTGGCTCCAATGCCGATGGAGGTGGGCTGAGTCAAGCCACGGGGCCTGGGAGTAGGAGAAGGGGAGCCGTGC
>VXBA01003360.1:165670-199178 GCA_013399895.1 Serilophus lunatus
GGCGTGGGGCTGCCCCGCGCCGGGAGGGACCTGGTGCGGCCACACCGCCACCCGCACGGCCGGGCCGGGGCCGCGTGTCGAGCTTCCCCCTCCGCCCCGCCCGCACCGGCACCGCGGGCTCCCGGGAGCTGCGGTGAGTCAGGGAGGGGAGCGAGGGAAGGAAAAAACTGAAAAACCAGGGTTTACATCGAGAACAGGGGGATCCCGTCCCCTTTTCCCCTCCCCGCTCCCTCCAAGAACCTGCCAGCACACCCCCCCGCACCCCCCTCCCTTTTCAACCCACTACAGGGTATCTCTTGAATCCTGAGAAAGTACTGCAGATTTTACCTGAAAAATGATCTGAAGTAACCTGGAAGTCTCAGCTTCTGTGCCATGTAAAGGTTGTGAGTTCCCCTTTGTAGCAGCTCAGCCCCACAGCCATTGACTGGCCGCCCCTCACACAGCAGGATGAGGAGCAGAAGGGAAGGGGGAGGGCAAAACTCATGGGTTGGGATAGAGACACTTTAACAGGTAAAACAAATGCTTCGAGAAAAAGCAGAGAAAAACAAGGAATGCCTTCCCCCATCGGGGTGTTACCAAGGCTGCTTGGGTCACACATGTAGATCACAGCACCATACCAGCTACTTGGAAGCAAAGTAATACTATCCCAGACAAAACCAGTAAAATTAAGCAGTTGTAAGAATTTGTTCACCAGTCATATGCAGTCTTAGTGGATGTCAGGAGAAAGGGATTTCTAAGATGAAAGAACAACCAACTAACCAACCTCCTCCTTGAGAGCCTGCAGTGAACAAGTAGCTCTGACATTCAGCCTTGCAATATGCATCTGAGAGGGAAGCATTACAAAATCTTTGGCTGGATTTGAGTCATTCTTCTAAGCAATGATAACCAGAGAGCTGTGGGCACTGGTTGTAAATTAATGATCAGCTAAAAGAGTTGGCTTGGGACATGAACTGTAGCAAGTTATTAACTCTGTAAGCCCTTGAGCATACTATGACTCTTTCAGGGTTTCCATTCTGTTAGGAGGAACTTGCCCAACTCTATTTGCAGTATCAGCTGTGAGCAAAGGCAGAAATGATGGATGTGTGCATCCCTGACACAAGCATCCTGCCCAGCGCATTCCTTCAGATCACACCAGTTTCGTGAGCCCTTTACACAAACTTTGACCTGATCCACTGCCAAAATCCCAGTCACAGGGAGCTTGTGTCATTCTTCCTTACAGTACTCATTACCTACGAAGAAGTAACACTACAGCAGTGGGTCAGCCAGCATGCACAGCAAAGAGTGCTCCAGTCTTCCCATGAGCTTTTTGTCTGGACTGTGAGCTCCTCGGGGCCCTCATTCTCAGCAGAGGTGGAGGGCACAGGATTCAGGTACTGGAGACACCAATGTTGGCGTTCCACAGCTAAAAAATCTGCTTTGGTGCTTTTCAGTCCTTGCAAATTTCACAGTTCCCAAATCTGGGACACTAAATATTTCAAAGGCAGAGAACTGATTCTGGGCCCCTTAGTTTTTGTGCAAGAGCTGCTAAAAGCAAATCACTAGTCAAAGCTAAAGAGCAGATTTGTGCTGATCCTGGTTCTGGGTGCTGCGGTGGAAGGTTTTTCCTTCTGAACAGCTCTGATCAGAGCTGTGAATTTAAGATGCCTTATAGGATGCTAGTCACACTATTGATATTTGAGTTCTACCAGCATCCCCCTCCATCTGCCCTGTGCCACTCAGCAGGGCACTGCTGGCTGTCACAACCCTGCAACCTGCACAAGGTAAGAAAAAGAACAGGGAATGGACTGGAATTTTCAGTGTAAGACAAGGAGAAATAGACAATTATAGGGTTTCTTCACAGTACCTGCAGAGTACCTGCTCCTCATTCCCCAGCCATGGTGCCAGACATCTCAGAGAATCCTCTGCAATGCACCACTCCAGCACCTCTGAAATGACGTGTCTGAAGAAGCACACACTGGCTCAGATCAATCCAAAGCCCCCTTAGTGGTTAGTGCTGTGGGACATTAGTTCTGGATGACTAATTATTTGGTTTAAAAACAGATCTTTTGTTTCTTGGGCTATAAAGACAACATGACCACTTTCTGTACTTTTGACCCCAGGGAAAGAAAAGCCACAGATAATAGAATTAAACCTTCATTTCACTTGAGATAATATTTGTATAAGCTCCCTTAGTAAAATGTCATGTACACTGCCAAGTCTGCAGGTTATCACTTCCACAGTTTGAGTGTTTGGAGACAGGGCTTGGAAGTAGGGGGTATTTGGGAAAAAGCTCTGAGAATTATAAGACCTGTAACTGTAGAACTTTTTTCCTACTCAGCCCAACATTTCCTTCAAGACTTGAGCTCAGACAGAATAATGGCTAGGATATTTTTTATTGGCCCAACATAGAAACATTATATAAGGTTTCAAGGCCACCCAGACAATTTCCCCCCTTTTAGTAAGACTCTCTGTAGACTTTGTAGGGAGAAGAATCAACACATCCAACTACGATTCCAATTGTGCTCCTCTTTCAAGGGACTATTTTAAAATTCTAAGCACCGTGAAGGAAAAGTGCACATGCTCCCCATCAGCACTCAGAGCTTTTCCTTTATAACTCTGAAATCACATCAACAGTAATAAAGCTCCTTGGCCAACTGTTAGTCTCAGACATGTCGTTCCCTTCCAGGGCAGCAATGAGCTTCCCTTCCCCTTTCCTGGTTCAATCCTGCTGTGTTTGGATGCCCGAATGGTTTCAGGTAACCAAGAGCAGATTGTTCCACGACATGGGAGCCAGTCCTTCCACTGCCTTCTCCCTTCCCTAACACGTTATCTTTTTTGCTTTGTAAATTACAGAACACATTCTGCAAAAACCACTGGTAAAGAGAGAATTTTAGACTATCTTTGACATAGGCAGCACTCTAAGCAAGCTGGGTGACCAGGTAATACAGGCATTTTTAGACAGGTTTTTCTTCCTGGTATCATTTCAATCCTGATTTTTGATTACTTTCCTCCATTCCAACTGCAGTGAATTTTGGGGTAGGTGTGGGGTGGCACGAGGTGCTCAGTGGGGCCAGGACTGAGGCCGGGGCTGCCCAGAGAGGCACCAGCAGCACTGCAGCCACCAGTGCCATGGGAGCAGGGCTGGAGAGGCCACCAGTGCCATGGGTGGGAGCAGGGCTGGTGAAGGTGCCTGTCCCATGGGAGCAGGGCTGGCTGGAGAGGGTGCTGAGGGCAGTGGGTGATGGTGGCACTGTGGCCATAGCTGGCCCTGGGGATGCTGTGCCATTTCGGGAGTGGGGAAGGTGGCACAGGGAAGCAAAGCATGGAAATCCCACACACAGGAGACAGCTCACACTGTCCTGCTCAGGAGCAGCAGGGGGTTCTGGCACAGGGCTGATCTCTCCCTCTCTCTCTCTCTCCCTCTCTCAGCACTGGGCAGCAGCATGGCTTCACCCCCACCATCCCCAAAATAGCCCTGCCACCACTCACCTGAGCCCAGCCTGGATCCCTCTTGGAGCAAGGTGCTGTTCACAAAGGTTTTCTTCCCTCTTTCCATCTGGGAGTTGGTGAGGGTGCATCTGCCTGTGACACTGCCCAGACAGCTTCCCACCAGTTCTGTGGCTGCCACAGAACCCCCACTCGCCTCTCAGCCCCTTCATCTCTCAGAGGTGTGCTGGTGTTTCTTCTGCTGGACAGAGAATTAAAATTGACCCAAGCGACAGAAGGTGTTCCTTTTTGTTTCACTACAAGTTTTCAGTTGTTCTTGAGTTATTGCTTTGTGTTCTGTGCTTTATCATGCATATATATATATATATATATATATAAAGAGGGAGAGAGAGAGAGAGAGATGAGATAGATAGAATATATATATATATATATGTATATATATATAAAATAAAAGAGCCGTTGCTCCTTTTTCTATATTCTGCAGTCTCTTGTTTTCAAATTTAAATTGCACAATTGTCTTAAAATCAAGACATTTCCCTATAAGGAAATGAAATTGAGAAACTTAGCTTCAAAAAGTACAAATACATTCTTTAAAAATTCATTATATCATTGGCATTTCTTAACTGCAGAACACCACTTCGGCCTTTTCTGTGAAGGAATTGAAACTACTAGTTCTCTATTATGCCTGTCCTCTATTAAACCTGAATATGCTTTTTTAGGGTGTACATGTTCATTCCATCAATATACCACAGTGCAATATTTTCATTAATTCACAGCTCCACAGTGTTTCTCCTTTCACTTTATCTGCATGCCAGAGTTATAGAGGCAAAGCACTAGCCTCACATGTTGCTGTCTGCAATAAGCAGCTACAGAAGATGTGTTTGCAGCACTTGTCCAAAACCACTGAGAAAGCTGAGCTGTAAATAAGTTCTGGGAATAAAATGGACAAGGTTGTGAGGGAGAAAATTTGCAGAAAGCAATTAAGGCAATCTATATTGTTACGACTTAGCTGCTGAATTCTGGGATGGGAACAACATAAAAAATACTGGGAGTAGAAAATCTTGAATTATTTCTTCTTGAGTCCTCTATGCTTCTGGCAATGGCCACTCCAGTAATACTTGCCCAAAAGAAACATGACCTTGCACACGGAAGACTGGTCTTGTTGCTCATGGTCACAACCAGAAGCACAGCCCACACGTGGAACTGCCCTACAGTCGTGCCCACAGGAGACAGGTACTTGTCAGTCAGAACAGACACAGCCCCAGCCCCCGGGCAGTGGCAGCTGCAGCCTTTACTCCCCACTGCACCCGGATGCTTGTGCTTCTCACTGTTCTGTGGACTGTGTTGTGTCCCCAGGAAATTCCTGCAGTGACTTGATGCCTACTGCGTGTCTGCGTGTGTAGGTGAACAGAGACACACAGAGATTTGTCTAGCATTATCTCAGGAATTTGGATAGATGTCAACTGGACTAATAGGCTGTGCACTACTTCTATTACTCCAATTTAAACCTGGCACATGGCCCACCACTGTAGCCCAAAAGCAGGTACTAGGCAGAAGAGACTGTGGTCTTGAAGGACAGCTTTACAATACTCCACTTCTAAGGACACAAGGTTTCTGTGGTTACTTAGTGTACACTATGCTATAATAACAACCAATACAACAGTCTCCTACTGAAAGACTAAGGATTGTTTGAACAGAAATCTTAAAAAAATAAAAACCTATAAAACTTTCCACAGCAGTTTAAACAGATTATTTAAAAAATCATACTATTAGTAAAGCCTTAAAATTCCATGTGAGAAGGATTATTCAGCCAAAATCCCAGAGAGCAGTTGTAGATAATTTCTAGTTGTCTTAATGTTCAAGCAAGTCTTTCCCAAGAATTTCCACTACTCACCCTCTGTTTTGACCCCTTCAACAGAAAAATGAATAAATGATGGGTCTTCGGGGGGGTTGTATTCCAAATACTTACTATTGAGCAACATTCAGGATTCAGAAAAAAAAGGAAATCTTCCAAGTCTCCTTTTTCAGCCTTAAAAATGCTACAGAGGATACAAACACTATTTCTTCTCTTTAGCAGGTCACTTGTAATAGACAAGCTGCCTGTGATGCATTCCATGCTGGGCCCAGCCATAAGCCATGCATTTGCTGAATGTAGGAATAAAGAGCTGGTCCATAAAATGTGGAATCAGAGGAGTGGTCTCAGGGGTATGATGGTGCATTACTGCTGTGAGATCAGAGTGTTTCACTGAAAGATATATATTGTTACAGGAAAAGGGCTTCCATGGTTTTTGGTTCTGTCGTTATTTATTGTGGTGCTCGATCACACAGAGAGAGAACCATGGAGAGCACTCCATTGCTGGCCCTGCAGCTCACATCATTTGCTATGGCAAAGGAGACTTTTCTTATCAGAGCAAGTTCTCTGCAAGAACATTTAAGCTACTGCTTATCTAAGTCTAGGAATAACTAGACTCCTTTACTGCCTGAGAAAGTCTCAGACAGGCATTGCTTCTTGCTACCTCTCTGCTGAACAGAGAGTTGGATGGAGGCAAAAGAGAGGAAGGATGAGCAGGACCCTGAACTGATCTCATTTAACATCAGTCCCAGACACAGTTCAAGCTCTCATCTCTTTTTAATACCAACCAAGGGTAAATACCCATTCCATTCTGCTCAGGCCTTAATTACTAAATAAGCCTTAAGTCCCCAGGCCCTGGGAAGAACTTCTAACCAGCTGACCATTATCAGCCTTAATTATTTACTAAATTCACCTAAAAACTAAGACATTCATAAAGCAAGAGCCAGTGATTAAATGTGTATACATTTCCTATGGTTTTTCTTCTCTAAGTTTTTCTCAACAGTATAAACCAAGAGTATCACACCTTAGGCTTGCTGGATGAAAAAAGTATGGATTAAAAATTGCTTGGATTAATTAATTGAACTGCCTCATAGCATTTATGTTCAGGAAAAGAAATGTGTCTCTTTGGAATCAGGTGTCCTTTCTTCTGAGCAGTTCTTGGCATCTATAAATGGAGTTTCTAGGTAAGATACCAAAATGAGCTTCATCTCTGTAATCCCAGATCAAGTGAGGGCATCTAGAAGGCTAACTTAGGAATTTCCTCAACAGGGCTGCTCCTGGAGAGCTCCAAACAGGCTCAGAGACCCTAGTTTGCTGTCATTGTTTAATTCCCACACTTCTATTTTGGAGAAGGCTGTGAGGAACAAGTGTTTAAGTACCAGCATTAATGTGGCTTGTACTGGCCCTTTCCATCCCCTGTTATTTTATTTTTACCCCTGGAAATCAGGGGCTCAACAGCATCCCCCCCCCCCAGAGGACTGAGCTGATTCAGACTGACAATTATTGTTGGAAACTATGTGTAGGGTTAGAGGTCAAACGTGAATTTGTTTTTTATAAAGCAGTTTTCCTACACTGACTTATAAAGTATTGACCTCAGGGTCCTATATTTGCCATATTAGATTGATGATTTCACATATTCTGTGAAATGTGGTATCTGTTCTGCGAGATATGGTATTTAAATATTTCTTCTGAGCTACATTTACCTTACATTCCTGCTAGAGAAACAGCTGAGATTTTATACTGCACTGTGATTTGTTTAGTGGCTTTTAGTGAAAGCTGTGAACCTCATTTGAAGTTATTGGGGTTTTTTTCCAAAACAAATATGGATACCTGAATATACTGCTAGATATTCCACTGAGGTAATCCATTAATATTCTGAGAAAATAACAGGTTGGCCAGTGCCTTCATTAATACAGATGCCATGCAAGAGGATCTAAGGCATAACAATTGCATATATATGCTTGATATTAAGTCAGAGACTCAGCAAACTGGTCAAAAAATGTAATTGCAGGAGGGTGAAATGCAGGGATGTGGTTCTGTACCACCACAGCCTCCTATCGGGGCCATATCAGACCTTCCAGCCTTAAACCATTCCAAAAATCAGTGCTGAAATGGCCAAGTTCCTTTTGGACTTTAAACAAAGAAATTAGATCCAGGAAGTGAGCTACGTCCATTTTGCAAGGATGAGTACTGGGTTAGGGGTCTTTGTATTTTTTGGTGAGGTACACCTTCCTGAGATGGTTATTCTCATAACAGTAAAAACAGACATCCTTCAGATTATAGAATGTAAAACTTCAGAAACACAGTTCAGAATCGATCCCTTCTTCATACACAATCTTTATTTATTTTGGGCTTGGGGAGAATTGGTTTTAGTTTGGGTTTGGTTTTTGGTGGGGTTTTTTTCTCTGTTTAGTTTGTGGAGGTTTTTAGCTTGAATTTTACAGCACTACAGGAAAAAAAACACCTCAGTATTGATCCTTTAAGGTTAAGAACTTGGTGTGCTTAAATTATTCTAACCCAGAAAGTTTGAAATTTATAGTCCCTCTTGAACCTCTCTGCCTCACCAGCTTCCTTGGGAGGACCCTGCTGCAGGCTGCACGCCAACTGCAGTAAAATTTAAAGAGGTGAGAGAGAAACTTCCCAGAAAATATAAACATTTCATGGAAATGAAATAAGTCTTCCCTTATAGGAACTCCCCTTAGCAAGCTTTAGATAAATGGAAAGGTATTCAGAATTGTAAGTGGATATAAAGTGTGGTAGTTTAGATATATTTGTTTATGAGCAATGCAGAAATGCACATTGTCCTGGAGGGTCTGGGGGCCATCAGTGCCCCTGTCCCAGGCCAGTGGTTGGATGGATTTGTCCTTCCCTTCTCCGGGGTGATGCCAACCCCACACACCTCCTGTTCCCAGGAACTCACCCCCCCCCCGACCCTGCAGCCACAGCACTTGAACCGTGACATCCACACACCCTGTGAGTGCAGGAAACACCCACATTCAGAGATGGGAAATTTAGGAAAACACTGGCAAGCAAGGTACAGGAACATGCTCTTGTATGCGAGGTCTCTGCTGACACAACACAGAGGACTCACGTGGCTGCACAGTAACTACAACTGCGGGGAGAATAAAGCACCAAGGGGGCTGTAAATTCCTCAGCCCCACTTGCCAGGCATCGGCTCCAGAGGTCTGCTCCTCATGCAGGATCCATGACCCACGTTTCCTCAGAAATCTCATCGCATCCGTGGAGGCTCTGGGAAGCTGCTGGGACAATGACAGGTTAGAGAAAAGAAGGGCTTTTTCAGAAGGGTACCTTCTTGTCTGGGAAGATGCTGGAGAATTCAGATCCACTGGTGGCTCAGAAACATCAAGGGATTGATGCCCACCCGGTGCTGCTCTCTGGGAAGGTCCTTGTCATGACTTTGGGAGAGACCTGCCAGGAAGATCAGCTATGGCTTTTCTGGCCACCCCTCTCACATGGTCAGTCATCCAACCAATGACTTCAGCAAAGAGCACAGGTGAGCACAGCAGAGATGGGAGCTGGCCCAGCCTGGCTTCATGCTCCACCCACACTGGCACATTCTTGTCGATGGTTAGCTGACCCTGGGGTGTGCCCACAGCAAACCAGATGTTCGCATCTGTGCACACACGAAAACCACAGAGAAAATCATGCCCTTATCAGGCTTGTCACATTTAATAGGAAATATAGGAAGGGAAAACAGATGCTCAGGATAAATCCTGCAGTTCTACCAAGTATTCTTAAATCTTTAAAGAGATTTAGCAAACTCTTTGCGGTTTAATTCTTCTAAGGTTTTCCATTTCCCTCCGTAAATTTCAGCTCTATGCTGCTGCTGCAGATGGTTTATGTGGCTGCATTGCCATGAGAATGAACATCCATGAAAGCAGAGAAATGATGCTGCACCTCAACATGCCACTGAAGATCACAGGACAGCTGCTGGAATAATCCTAATCCATAAGGCAAGGTGATCACTGTCCTGCAGATGCCAAATGGGTAACAGCTGAGGAAAAAGAAGGCAGAAGATTCTGTAATACATTATGTGCATTGAGAACTGATTAGGTTGTGAATCTCACGTTAATAATGTAAAATAAAAACGGGCAAAAGGTCACAAAGCCTGGCATTTCCACATGTTCTCTGACTTGAATGGTTCTGAGGTCAGGTTTTCCTTTCCCAACTGTTTATCCAGAATTGTACAAACTCAGTTCACTTAGAAACTTGAACCCATGCAGTATTTGTACATGGGAATGACATCCTGTGAGTATTCAGCTCAGATTCTTTTTAAGGGTTCCTTTTTTTTCTTTTTACTTACCAGCCAACCTCAGACAAACCCTTCCTCAGGAATTGAATAGGCTTCATGTTTACTGAAACTTCTAAAGGTTTTCAGAAAGTTCTTTTAAAATGAATTTTAGGAGACAATAAGCAAACAGTGTGAAGAAAAAGTTGTCAAAAGATACATATGGAAAGGGGACATGTCAGCCTGCTCCCTCTGAATGACAGGTTGGGAAATAACCCTAGGGAGAAGCCTCATAGGCCATAAATCTGCATTTTAGTCTTCTAGCCAAAAGCTGTATCTTCCTAGTCAGCTAATGGCATTTTGACAGGACGTGCAGCTGAATTTCTGTACAAGTGGAGTAGGGGACACTGCAGGAAATTTCAGTAGTTTAGAGGCAAAATTTTTCACACCAATTCCTTTTAAATGGAAGCACTGGTAGTGTACATCTGCTCTCTCAGAAAAGCTTTATTTCCACAATTTATTTTAGATGTTTTATGAGTGAAGTTGCAGATCAAACCAGGATGTGATTGCTCTGGCCAAAGGAAGACAGGGCATGGACAGGGAGCATTGCAATGTCCCAATGTCCACCCCAGCCCTCACACTTCAAAATGTGCTCTGGCCTCCTCTGTGCAGCTGCCCCAGCCCCGGGGGTCTCTCCCAGGGCCCTGTAGGAGCCCTGCAGGGCAGGCAGAGGAGCCGGGCTCCTGCCCCTCGTTAATGCACCCGCAGTGTGCTGGAGGTGTGTGCGGGAGGCAGAGGGATGGCAGCAGCCTCACTCTTCTCTGTGACATATTACATCCAGAAGAGAAAGAATTGCCTTGTAGGGAGCATAAATCAGGGGCTGCTTTCAACTTTTAAAACGAGGTAAAATTTGTATGAATATAATTACAGCCTCTGATGCAAATAAAACAAGATGTGACAGATACAGAAGGTCGCCACTACTAAACTAATGCTATAAAACTTCAGTAAGTGACTTGCAGTTGGCAGGAAGTTCAAAGAAGATTTTACTCCCTCTGACACTGATATTGTATCTAAGATTGCTCTTTTTAAAGATTTTGTTGAATTTTATATACTTTTTTAAAGCAATTGTTAGTTAAGTTTGTCTTGAGCTGCATCATTTAAGCCAAATTTATTGATTCCAAAATCCCAAAGAAGATTCTTCAGCCACCAAAACCAAAAGTAGGCTCTTTGTGGTATTTGTTTCTTGGCAGAGATGTTACATTTTCATATGACAAATACATATCCTATTTTCCAAATTCAGACTAATTCTGGTTATTATCTAACATCTTTCTATAGTCAGTCTTACCTCATCTCTCTGAAAGATTGCATCACTACACATCCCACAGACCAATATATACACAAAGACATGTGTGCTCCTCCAACAGCAATGCAGAGTTCAGGTCCTCCACACCTCACACAGATCTCTACAGAGACCCTAAGACAAGAGGAGCTGAGTGGTTTGGCTTTGCTTTTTTTTCTTAATAGAGTGGGGTTAGGGTTGGGGTTAGGGTTAGGGTTAACATAAGAGTTGGCCATAGCAGACTGTGCTGCTCTCCTTTATCTCTCACTGTTGCAGGTCATTTAGTCTTCACCTGCAGCAATGGTGGGAGCCTTCTGAATTGCAGCTGCATTCCCTCTGAGGGGAAGGTGACTTTCACCAAGGCATTTGCTGTTCTGAGTGTACTAAAGTTTTGCAGAATGCCCTCTTTTCAGCCTCATTGAATGAGACTATGCAGTAACCTAATCTCAGTCACTGCCAAAGAGCACTCAACCTTCAGCACTGCCAGCTGAACATTCCTCCTTCTGTCCCAGCACCACATCTACTCTGAGATGTCATCACAGATGTTTGGAGGGAATTAGAGTCAGACTGACAACGGCAGCAGAGACCAGCCTTGGGCAAAGGCAGACAAGGAGATCCAACACCTATAGCACATCAGCCAGCAGCAACTGTCCCTAGTGCTGCTGCCATGGCAGACGCTCTGGGCTGGTGCTGGGAGAGCCATTCAGCAGCTGTGGTTCACACCGTTCAGTGAAACAATTAATACAATGGATTACTTTCCAAGAACGTCTTGGCTAATGAATCTCTGGGCCATTAAACTGAACAGTCCTAATGTATATTCCCAGTGTCAGTATTTTTTGAATAATCCCCAAGGCATTAATTAGAAGTGCATCACATGGAGGAATGTGTAGTGCTTTACTGGATCCTGATAAATACAATGACTCCCTAGCATACTGTCAGGGGTTTAGAAAGGTGTCAATGGATGGAAGAAAAAGAGGATGAGAGAGAAGCATGATGTATGGGTAACTGAGGTTAATACCTTGCTATGAATTTAGGGAATTTGGCTTTCTTTTTTATGGCCTCAAGACTGAAGATGTGAAGCAGAGAAGGAAGTTTTTTGAATTCATTTGTCAGAATGTTCTTGATATGGGATTTAGTCCTTCCTGTGGCTAACCTTTCTGCCTAACTTGCTCCCCATTTAATGTGGACCCTGGTGTCTACATAACCCATACTTCATACTTAGGTTCCTTTCTAATTAGACAGTTAATTCCATCCTTGAAGCAACCCAAGCAGAGCTAGCTGAGTAATTCACACAAGGGATACTCCTGGAGAAAATTATACATGAGAAGAGGAAAATTGCTCTGCTTTTGTCCTTGGTAGGTATTTCAGACTGCCTCAAAAGCCTCCATCCACCTTTCCCACAAGGCACAGAAAGTTCATCCTCTATGCAAGGTTTTTAAAATGATCTAGCCTCTCACACCTTTCAGTGCTACAGAAATTACAATTAGGTGGTTTGAGAGTACAGGGCACACAAGTTAAAACACGACCAACTTCTGCAGGTATGGATGGACAGAGGACACTAGCCATGACCAACAGACACGAGGTATCAACAGAGCAGAATGGTATCTTTTCTTCTCTGCCTCATTTTCCCATCCTCATAAGCTGTTATTTGTATTTCCATCTGTTTAGGTCAATCTTAGGGCCCAAGCCAAGCACTGTTACAGCCTGTGCCTCTACACAGTGAGAGCAGTAGGACAGAGGTGTGACCCTAGGAGCCAATCATTGCAAAATCAAGCTAAGCTGGCTCCTCACAAAATCCCTTTGGTAGAAAATCTCCTTTCACACACTAAAGACTGTGAGAAGACATAAATAATTCACTGTCCTGTATCTTTCTTGCTGCAGAAAAGATTTCAGGTGATACAAATATAAATACATAGATATACATCCACTTTTTTTTTCTCATAAGGATGAAGTCACTTTCCTCTCCAATAGGATAAGAAATCTAATGCCAGCTTAGGAAACTTAAAAGTTGTTAGCAGTTACATATTACTGGCAACATATTTTACACTAGGCAGCTATGAAAAAAAAAAGCCATAAAAATGCAATTAAATGTCTGAACTGTTGCTATTTTGGAAATTAAAACAACTCACGGTATCCTTGCTTCAGCTTATGTTACTTACTTATGACTTGTGCACAGTTATTTTCACCAGTTTAACCATGCTTCTTTTCCATAAAAGTCTGCTTCTAATAGGTCCCTTGGGAACCCTGAAAATAACAAGATCTGTAGTAAAAAAATTAATAACACTGAGAGAAAACTCAAGTTGGAAAGGCATTTTAGAGCACATTAAAGGTTCCATTAAAAAAAAAACCCCAAACCCCCTGTTTGCAGAGAATCCCCCTAGGACTCTGTAGCAGATAGATCTGTCACTGCTGAGAAGTAAAAGAAGGGACATCCAGTTTTCAAGAGACTGGACTTTATGGTTGTTGGCAATACTAATAGACTCTCTGATGTTGCATTAAAAAACCTTGTTCTCTTGATAAAATCATACAGAGTAACATTACCAGTGAACATCAGCCGTGTTTACATTATTTACACATATAAATTCTCTTTGTACATGAAAAGTTCTAAGGCAGCACAATTCAATTCACAAAGCAGAAGGTAGAAACCAGATTCATTTACTGTGATGAATATTCTGGTTGGGGAGTATAAACTAAAGGAGAGAAGGAAAGATAATCATAGGAACAAAACACATCGTGGAACATTGCCAGCTGCTAGAATGATGAATCCTGCACTTCTGCGGTTTCAAAAGATAATGACTTGTTCTTCCTTGTTGCTCAAAACTTGTCACATATTAATCTAATTAGACATTGGTGTTGTATGCAGCAGGATTACAAAGAGCTCTAATGAAAACAGTACACTGAAGAAAAAGGTGGTGTTCAGCACCTATTTCTATCTCAAATGTGAGAAAAATTCATCAAAAATGGTTATATTGATGGAAGTTGATTAGACAAACTTCATCAGAGTGAGTCTGATGGTTAATAAAGAGCAATAATTAAAGTAAAATATGTTAAAATCAGCAAAACAAAATCGTTTGCATCAAGCATCCAAGAAGAAATCACTAAAGGTTGACTTGAAATTTAATGCTAATTCTTTCAAGAGGGCTTCAAACATTTTGGATGAAAATTAATTTTTACTTAAAAGTGAAAATTTTCATTTACTATGAAGTAGTCCAAGGGGTTTAAGCCAGTAAAACCAGTCTGCAGTTTCACCTGAGACCAACCCCATCCTGGGCTGCATCCAAAGAGGGGAGGGCAGCAGCTGAGGGAGGCGATTCTCTCCCTGTAATCTGCTCTCATGAGTCCCCCCCTGGAGCACTGCCCCCAGCTCTGGGCTCCTCAGCACAAGAAAGACACAGAGATGTTGGAACAGGCCCAGAGGAGGCCACAAAGACAATCAGAAACTGGAGCCCCTCTGCTCTGGGGACAGGCTGAGACAGTCGAGGGTGTTCAGCCTGGAGAGGAGGAGGCTCTGGGAAGAGCCTTCCAGTATCTCAAGGGGGCTACAAGACACCCCACTGTCCTTCTCCTCAGGGCTGCTCCTGATCCATTCCTGATGGGTCTTCTGGTGCTGGACTTCCCGATGGTTCTACCCCAGGTCCTGATGCTGCCTTTCTCAGAACAGGGAATGTGAGCAGGTTACAAGAACTGCACATCTGGAAAGTGTCAGCCAGGTCACTTCATGAGCCCAGAGAAAGAAGGGAGAGAATGAGATGCCCTCAGAGAAGTGCTGGAAGCAAAATCCAGTTCAGGAATGAATTAGTGGCCATTACCAAATGAGAAATAGTCCAACTACTTTCCCATCTCTCAGCTGTTGTGGGAAACACGAGGCATCTGTGGATTCATTAGATATTCTTGGGGTTGAAGTTTGTGAGGATGTGTTCCCACATCCTTCATGAGCCACTGAAGATGCTGAAAGCAGGTAGAGAAACCCAGGCTCCAGGTGAGGCCATGAAGGTGAAGCATCATAAAAACTCTCCTGTCCCATAGGACAGTGTGCCAGCCCTCTTTGTCCAGCCATCTCGTGGAAAGGCATCCCTGGAAAAATAAGAAAAACCCACCACAGAAAAGTTGGTGTAAGTGTAGAAGACCCTTCTGCAAGATTTATGATGAGGAGTTTAGTATCTGAGAACTGCCTTGCTGCTCTGAGTAGTCAAATGTTAGCAGTGAACTAATACCTGGTGTTCCACAAGAGCCAAGAATGTTACTGCAGAGGTCACAAGGTGAGCAGCACAGTGCCCAAATAAAATAACTGCAAGATTTCATGTAGAGTATCACATTTCTGAGCATATTCTTGACATCTTGTCATATACACATCACCACTGGTACAGATGGGATGTAAGAGCAGTTCCCTTAGAATGCAGTGCTTAGCCAGTGCTTAAACAGCCAGTATTCTTCCAACAAATTCTCTGGTTTTGAAGAGAAAGAATTGAAAGCTACACATTTTTAAAGTAATATGTTCCACAGGAATGAATAACAAGTCCCTGCAAGGTGCAGACAATGACTGGCCCATGGAGATAAAGACTTTCACACAGTTTCTCCCACCTCTTCATATAGTTCTTCTATTCATCTACACACGTACTTTGGAAAAATGGCAGCTAGATAAGTACTATCTAAAAAACTAGTTTTGAAATTATGAGGATGTAAAATGCTCTTTGAGCTTTGTGGTTTGCTGTGATGACCTCAGCTGAGACGTGTGGCTGCCTGCCCTGCTCCTCCCCGGCTGCCTCATTCCAGCCATTAGTGGCCATTAGCACAGAGGTACTGAAGTAAAACCAGGCACAAGCATGAGGTAAAACACACTGGCGATTCCTCACGAAGTAAATGTAAAGCAAACTATTTCAGTTTGTATTTTCCATGCACTGAGTGCAGAGAGAAATGTGCTGCTTCTGCTGATATACAGTAATTGTCTAAACTGTGATAATGTGATCAAGTGGCTGAGCATTTTGTCTTATTTAATTCAGGTATATAAATACTGGGCTGTTTATAACCTAGTAGCTGGAGACAGCCCTCACCTTTCCTTTTGTGCCACAGTGCTGTGCAGTCACAAGTGAAATACATGAGGAAATGCCGAAGCAAACCCCTTTTCTCCCCTGCCAGTGAGGTGGCTGAAAAAACTTTCATTGGATGGTAAGAGGGAAGAGAACAACACACGTCTCTGAACAGAACAGTGAAAGCAAACCCAAGGCTTGTAGTGTAACATTGTATCTTTTATTATATCAGTGTCAGACCAGCTCCTGGGTACACAGGCATCCCTTATGTCTGAAGTAACAGCACATGAGAGAGAATTGAAGAGTAAAAAATCCAGTTGGAGAGGAGAGGAGAGGCAAGGTGAGGCCAAATCTCATCAGAAAGAATCTGGCAGTGGGACCCTCTGTGTGACTCGCCTGACCTCCCTGTGCAGGGCCAGTTTCTTCCGAAGCACCCAGGTAGTGCTTGTACCCCAGAAGCAACAGTTTTTAACATCTCTAAACATGTGAAAGAAACCTTGCACGTTATTTCCTCTGCTGTTCAAAATCTGCTAAGCACCTGCTAAGCATCCTCTGCATTCCACAGGAAGAAGAGCCTTTCTTCCCCTCAGCTGCATTTGCTCTTACATTGTGAGCAAGGATCAATGCAAGAGTATGATTTTCTGTGGACTCTTTGATTTTTCATTATTACAGTCTCTCTTATTCTTCTCTTCTCTCAACAAAATCAGGTACTAACTGTAAAATCAAACACCTTTTGTTGCCTGCCTCTGGACCCACTGATATTTGCATTGTAGCATTTTAAGAATGAGAGAAGTGAACAGAGAAGTCCTAGAGCTTGGGTCTTGGTAATGTAATTCTAACAATTTTAGTAAGTTTATCTAATTTCTATGTAATACTTTTCTATGTCTAAGGGTTGCACTTTCTCTAAAGAATTTGTTCTCCTAAACCATCTGTTCTTCTTGCCAAAATATGTTCTCACTCCTAAGTCTGAAGGCACCCAGGCATCCTATATTCATTGTCTGCACTTCCAGAGATGTTACTTTGCACTGACTGCATGTGAACACCAGCAGCACTTGGTGATGATTCTGAGAGTGCAAAGTCCTGTTGGTCACCCCTGTAGTTTCACCCCAGGTGAACAACTGGTTAAGGGGCCAGCAGTCCTGCCTTTTCCACCACAGTCCAGTCCCTTTCCAATGCATTCTGTGCTAAAATCCCTCCCAGCCAAATGGGATTGTCCTTGGAGCTGGGTCTTCATCACCACTTCTTTCTGAGTACCTATTTTCAGTGCTGACAAATGCACAAGTCTGCCTTCAAACAAGAACTGGAAATATTCCTGGGATTACCTTGCATGTCAGTGGCACTATCCAGTCACTTAACAATCACTCAAAGAAATGATATAAAATATCACTTTTTTACATAGATGAATAATAGAGTGTTTGTCAGTCACTTCTAGGCTGACTGAGCCCCTTTAACTCGTTGAAACTGGAGTCCTTTTTTTTTCCTAAACCTCACGAGAAAATGTTGACAAAACAGGCAATTTTCTGTAATTTCTCCACAAACTTCTGTCAGCACAAGAGGCAGCCAGAGCCTGCTCATTTCAGATAACACCGAGGGTAACCTTTGACATCCAGCCCCTCGCTGCCCTTAGAGGCTCCTCTAAGTGCAACAGTTGAGTCTTTCAGGTTGCAGGATGCCAGCCCACAATTTGGGCTCTTGTTTGCTGAAGGCAGCCTTTGTTTCCCAGCTGACTAAGAAGCTCTTATAAAAGGGATAAGAAATGTAGTTAATAGCTTGAGAGTGGCCTAATCACCGGCTGCTATTACCCCTCCAATATCAGGGAGGATGACAGGCCTATCAATAACAGAGCCCCAGGTGAGGCACGGGAGATGATAAGGTGAACTTTGGCTTGATCTTTGCTCTGCAGAGCATAGCACTCATTTGAAAGAGAAGCCAGCATCTATTTTTTTCTTCATATTGTGCCAAAAATCATTCAGCTGAGCAGCTTCTGTTGTGTGTTTCTGTCATACACCACAGTGATTTGACCAATTTCTTTTATAAGCAGAGATGAAAATTTAAGAACTCTCCTATCAGACCACATAAGCTAGAGACATGCACCTGTGTGATGTGTCCATGTATGTGAAAGTAAAAGGAGGTGAAATTAGAAAGCAAGTCTCCATGTGTTACTCATCTTTACATATATGTCAGTGCAGCCACGTATGTGCACAGATTTGCACATGCATTCACACATATTGGTTTCCAAAGAGTTTCCTTGAGTAAACAACATGCAAAAGCTAAATAATACCAAATGCATCATAACAGCATCTTGTGGTCATGATAAGCTAAAACACAAGCAGGAGGTAAAGACTAGAGCAACTGAATATACTCTTGCTTAGAAACAAGAATACAGAATCACCTTTAGTACAACATAATCTCAGAAGTTATGAGCACCTCCCTAAGAAAGAAGAGACTGGGAGCTGTGGGAGGAGGGAGACTGAAGTACAGGGCTGAGGAGAGGACAAGGGAGCCAGGGCATGGTGAGACAGAGTGCACATGGTGACTCACTGACCTCTCTCAGTTGTGTCCTCTGCCACCAGTCTGGAGGGGTGATTAGGACAGGCCCTCCTCACCATGTGCTTAGTTCCAGCCCTGTAGAAATGGGTGGGAGTCCTTTCCCCAGCTGCAATGTGTGGGTCAGAGGCTGTAAGCAACTGGTGCTCACATGGCTGGGACTGGGACTAACTCACCTTCCACCGTGACCCTGAAAAAATCAGGATGCAAAGCACAGTCCTCAACAGGCAGCTGCATGCTCCCATTGTGTTGCACTGAATGAAGATCAGACTTCAGAAGAGATCACAGCTAAGCAGGCTTTCTTCATTGCCAAACTATGTGTAGTTTGGTTTGTTTTAAAAAAAAATAAAAATCTGTTTAATCTCTTCCTTCTGAAATAAGGGAACTTTTAATATAGCCAGAGTGGATGCTGTTTCTAAACAGATCCAGTCTTTTGAGAATGGCTTTGTTTCCATCAGGTATTTAACTGGAGTTTTGTTACTAATGCTGGACTTAGAGTAGCTAAAGCCAACATAATACTTTTCTGAAATTTTGCTCAGAACCGCTTAAACTGGTATTTCCAAAGCCAGAATTTTTTAAAAAGCTAAGGACACAATCTCAAATGGCTCAGAGCCACGTACCACAAAGTCTGACTCTAAAATGTTTTTTACTCTAGGCAAGTTCTCTGTTCTTAAACTATTGTGGCAATTCTTCTGCAACAGCAGCCTTCTCCTGAATGAGTCCTGGCACTCTGAAAAGCATTAGAATTTATAATCCTAACCCTGATGAGAGGATGCAGTGAACAGATTGGGATCTAAACCCAAGGAAACCTGAACCCACAAGAAATAATCCCTGTGAATGCCTGCAGCATGCAAAGGTGAAGGAACCATCCCAGCTGTGCTTGGGGCCCTCTGCAGTCTCCCAGCTCAGAGAATGAGGCAGCTCTTTGCAGAGAGATGGCTTTGTCCCACAAGCATTCCTTGGTCTGCAGCTCTGCTCTAAATGTCATTGTGGTTTTGGAGGTTCAGTCCAGCCACAGATGGCCCTCAGTGCAGCCCCACACCCCAGTGCCACAGCAGGGCCCAGTGCCAGCTGCTGCTCAGCTTCACACCAGGCTGAGAGCCCAGTGACACTCTGGCCTGGTCCCTGTGCCTGCAGCAGCACCTGCTGTCCCTGTCCCTTGAGAACAACACTGGGCTGGCAGCCTCTCCATGGCCACCAGCAGAACACAACCAAGGCCTGGAGACAGGTGCTGGTTTTGTAGAAGGCACGAAATCTGGCTGATCTGGCTGAGTTTTTCACATGCACTTCCACCAGCACGAATCCAGGCAGCTGCCATGTCTTTTCCAGCCCACAGTGTGCACTTGGAGCATCCTTCTTTGCTTGCTAAACCCTGTCTGTGAGTGTGGCAGGGTCGATGTCTCTGTCATGCCACAGCAACGCCATTAGTTATATTAACCACCTTCCACCCCAAAATGACAATACAGCATGTCTCCAAATTAGCCTTTTTATTGAAATCAATAAAGGAAAAAATACATGGCACTAAACTATTTGGTGGCAGCTTTGTTATAAACTCATTACTGGAAAAACAGCAGTTGGACAGACCTTTAACCACAGCCATTGATTCCAGCACAGCAAGAGTGATCTATGGAGTTAATCAGTGGAGTCACTGCAGACAGTCCCAGCCATGTGCTGCCCTGCCTGGGACTTGGCCACGTCAGCAAAAAATCCCCACGTGCAGGAGAGTTGTAGGCTGGGTATAAGGCTCAAAAAAGCAAACCTGACACCACCACCACTCCCCAAACAGACTGATTTTAAAGGCAGTAGTTCACATTCTAGAAAAAAATATAATAAAAAAAATTGTAATTCTAGTGCCAAGCTGGCTGGCAACACTCCCTTTGGCCTCTGAAACCATTTAGCCCTGGGGAATGAGCTGCTTTCCCCTGTGCCTGGTCTGGGGTTGCTGCAGGGCTTGGAGCAGCTCTCCCTGTGCCTGCAGCCTTGGTACTGCCCAGGAGCTGCAGGAGATGCACAGCCACCCAGGGCTGGCCCTGCGTGAGCAGATCCCAGCACACTCCCAGTCTGACATGCTTTTAGGAATCGAGCAGAGGTTTCAAAGGACCCACCCCCAGAGTTAATTTTGGCAGGGCTGACCCTCTCTGACCTGCTGTCTGTGTCATGCCCAGAGTTGTAGCCCTTCATACATGAATAGCTCTCAGGACTATTCACCTGAGGAAAGGTTAACACGTTTTTTTTCTCTAGTAACTATACTTTTAAGCTCCATTTGTGTTCCTCAGAATTCCTTTTTCATTGAGGCTGCTGAAAGAGGCAGCATCAGTACGAACACAGTGCCCTGTGTCTCATTCCTGGCCTTGAGACAGAATTTAGACAGTAAAACACTTAAAATCAGATTTGTTTCACAAGAAAGAATGAACTGAATTTTTCCAGGTATCCAGTATCTAAGAGCTTTAAAGAGCCAGCATCTGATAGCAACTAATTCCTGCAAGAGCCTGGTGTCAGTTTATTCCTAAATACAGACTTGCTTGCAGTCATTGGGCATCAAACTGCTTCTTGAAAATACCAGGATGCAGCATGTGATGCTAAATAATTTTTTCATGTTCCTTTTGTCCATGGTGGTCCCAGATAAGTATCTTCTCATAAGTGTATGTGCAGTTTAATTAAAAAAACCCCAACAAAACCAAACTAAGTTCAGATGAAAAGCAAACACATTGTTTAAAGAAATGTCTGAGAATAAGGCACATTTTTTGAGACATATGACACAGAATTTCCCCCCCCCCCCAACAAATCTCTATAATAACCACTACAAATAAATGTTGAAGTGCTTCCAGCCACATTTGCAGTTTCCATGCAGCCCCTGGAAGAGGAGAGGACATGACAGCTCCTTGACACTGTGTCTGCTGCCTGCCTGAGACACGGGCTCTGGCCATCCCCAGAGATGGGCAGGGCTGAGATGGACCTGCCAAAGCCACCACCTCAACATCAGAGATGCATCCTCCCCCCAGCTGCTGTATTAAAGCTGAGCTAAAATGTTTTTCTGCTTTATAGACTTTTCTTTAATTGATTTTTCCCATACAGGCACTAACTTCTTCTTACTTACCATTTTTACATAAAAACATAGTTAATTCAAACTTTAATGGCCTTCACAAACAAAATCTGGCTTAAAATACGAGTAAGGGTTTTCAGCACTCTAGATAGCAACAAGTTTATGAAACATAGGAAGGTCTTATTATAACTGAAGGGCTTTTTCAGCTTATGGTACAAGAAAATCCTGCTCCCAGGCCATTCCAACTTCATTGTGACCGAGCCAGAGGTAATGCAGTTTTCTGGTAGCAGCAGCAATAGATGGTCACTTCCTCATTGTGCTGGGAAGATGATTTTTTTCCTTCTCCATCTGTGTGTGTTATACCACTCCTTCTTTAATTTTTCTCTTTTCAAACCCCCTGGCATTCAAAACGTTCAGTGGAATTATTGTTTCTTCTTATCTGTTTGTTCCCAGTGATCAAAGTTGCAAGAACTTAAGTCAAAATTGCATCAGAATTTTAAGGTGTGAAGAGCTTTGAGACCCTAGAGAATAAGAGTAGATGGACTATGCCTGGTAATATCAGCTTCTGCATGTCCTTTCCTCATGCAAAACTACACAACTTACAATAGGAAAGAACTTTTTCCAACTTCCTCCTTGAACTGTTAAACCAACCTTGTTGCTGAACATCAGTATTTGGCAAATAGGAGGTCTAATAAGTTTTCCAGAGCTTTATTTCACTCCTGAAAGAATGTGATAAGTGATTAGTAAAATATTGGTCCAGTATTGCCTTGGGCATCTGGGAAATTCGGGAAAGACTCAGCAGCTCCCAAGGTTAGAAATACAACTGTGCATCTTGTTGAGAACTTCTTAAGCCACAGATTTTACTTTAAAATTCTATCCCAGTTTTCAAGTTCTAGGGTAGTGGCTTCTCTGGAGAGTTTGGGGCTGTGATGCTTTGATGCCTCCTTCAGTTCAGAGGAAATGGAACAAAAGGAAAGGAAAGCACTTTGTTCAATGACCAAGTTCCTTATTCCCATCACATTGCAGAGTCAACTCCACCCCATCCCAAAGTGAAAGAAATGAGATAGTGTTGTGAAGTGCACAGACTCAAACCCTGATTTAATGCTGGGACAGACTAATGCACCTATCCATGGGAAATGTATCAATGCAAGCTCAAAACAGGTCACACAGTGCCCTGTGAGGGGATGTGTGCTCAAATATAAATATCATAGGAATTGTTCTGGAAATACAAATGAGGAGAAACACATAGATACTGTGTATTCCAAAACTTCCAAATTTTGGTCGTTGCATGGTATTTTATCATTGATCCCATATCCAGCAAAATTAGATTTACTGTCCTTGCTTCTTATGAAATTACACAGAGGCTGCTGCTTTATTCCTCTCCAGGACAGTAAAAAGCAATAAAATTCTTGCAGATTTCGACAGCAGGCAATTCAATAAAGGGCTATGTATATTTTATAAGTACAATAAAGACAAGTCTATAGCTGAATCATAAATGGGGTTCTGTTTGGTGGTTTGTTTTCTGCAAGCATCAATGTTGGAGTCTGTTTTCAACACAGGTTGGTCTCCTTAACATACAGCCTTGCCTTTTTGGGAAAAGCAGAATGAAAGTTATACCTTTATAATGTATTATTTAGGTTTTGCTCAAGAGATTTTGCAATGTGTGTCTGTTTAAAATTTAAAGGTGTTGTGGAACTAAATACTTTCCTGTTTGTGATTCCTGATATAAAATTTTATGTTTGTTTTTTTTTTTTTTGGTTCCATTATAAAGTGTGTCTATCTTCCCATTGTGTCACACTGGTTTTTATGAGCAAATGATAAATATTTGATACATACATAATTATTTCCTAGATCTCCATCAATGCTCAGAGGTTTTTCAATTCTTCAGTAATATTACATGGAGATTAATGAATTGCTGTATTTCTGAATAACAGTGCAACAATATATTTAGTGACAGTGTCTGTCTGCTGACGTAGAAAATTTTATACAAATGTAAAACCAAAATTGACAACATGCCAGTGATCCACCCTACATAATTACAGATAATCAATTACAATACATCAATACATCCATTTTTTTCTTCTCACTTAAAGAAATATTAAAAAATAAGAAGCTAATTAAAGAAAAAATACCTTTCCCTATCTGTCTCTGAGACAAGATCTCCCACACTGAAAATCAGCAAGTGGTTTATCTGAGTGGGGCCTGTAGCATCAAATCCCAAGTTTTCCAGAGAAGGAAACTTCTCTAGGTCTCTACACAAGTAGATATCCACAAATATCAGGATAGACAGATAGATAGATGGATGGATAGATGGATAGATAGATAGATAGATAGATAGATAGATAGATAGATAGATAGATAGATAGATAGATAGATAGATAGATAGATAGATAGATAGATAGATAGATAATCAGGTATAACTAGTGTCATCTTATTGGATTAAACAAGAACACAGCCCAGCCCAGCCCAGCTCTGCCCAGTTCAGCCCAGTCCAGCCCGGCCCAGCCCAGCCCAGCCCAGCCCAGCCCGGCCCAGCCCTGCCTTTCCCTGCCCAGCCCAGCCCAGCCCAGCCCAGCCAAGCCCGGTGCTGGCGGCGGGGTGAGGGAGCGCTGCCNCAGCCCAGCCCAGCCCAGCCCAGCCCAGCCCAGTTCAGCCCAGTTCGGCCCAGCCAAGCCCAGTCCAGTTCAGCCCAGTTCAGCCCAGTTCGGCCCAGCCCAGCCCAGCCCAGTTCAGCCCAGTTCAGCCCAGTTCGGCCCAGCGTGTCCGCGCTCCCCTCCGGCACCACCAGGGGGCGCCGGTTCCGCCCCGGCCGCGGGCGGAAGGGCGGTACTGCGGTCACGTGACCGGGACGCGGAAGTGCTCTGCCGGAAGAGTGGGAGCCGCTTCCGGCGCGGGCAGGGCCGGGGCCGCGGACAGGAGCGGGGCCGAAGCGGGGCTGTCCCCGAGCCGGGGCCGTGCCGGGGCCGAAGCGGGGCTGTCCCCGAGCCGGGGCCGAGCCGGGGCCGAAGCGGGGCTGTCCCCGAGCCGGGGCCGTGTCGGGGCCGTCCCGCTATGCGAGAGACGCCGCGGTCCGCAGGTGAGGGGGACGGTCCCGCCCGCGGTACAGAATATTCTGAAGGGGGTTAAGGAACTGCATCTGTATAAAAAAATCTGATTGTTTAAAAAAAGTAGATGCAGTGTACACAGGCTGTACGATAACTGGAAATAAATCATTGTGTCGCGTTGTTTTAAGCAAAGTAGTAAGAAAAATTAACAGTTGAATTGGCAGGCAAAGAATTGTGTTGCTCTTCTGAGGTGGATTGGCCCTTGGAGCAGAACCCCGAGGAGTGCTGGGGCAGGAGATGTGAAGGTGAGCTGCGATTGTGTGGGGGGCGACGTCCCAGAACGAGGCAGAAGACGCCACTTGCTGCTCTGTGGCTCTTGAGGAGACCCCGTTGCCTTCAGTCTGCACATTGTCAGGTTGGGAATTGGTGCCAGTTTAACTTCCTCAGGGAGTCAATGTTGGTCTTTCAAAGTTGCATTTAATTTTCTGTCGTCTTTTCATCTCAAAATAAATTTAAAACTTCAAATATCCATTTAAAAAAACTGTACTACTGCTCCAAGGGCTGTTAACTCTGTAGTGAGATGTCTGAACAGTGCTGACACACAGATGTGAAAATGTGGCAGCTCTTAGTTGAGGCTCTGGTGGTTCATCATGTCAGGAACATTCACAGCCCAGGCAGGAAACATTCCAGCTGCTCAGGGATCCATTTCCTGAGTGGCATCTTAAGTTCTGGAAGATTTTTATGAAAGGAAGGTTATAACAGCATCTTGATAGTCTGGGGATTAAAAATCAGATTATAGTCCTGCAGCTGCACAGGCTGTTGCTGTTCCACCTCCCAGTTCATACAGTGAGGGGAAATGCTGTGAGAAGGGTCCTGAGCCTCAGTCCCAGGGGGGTTCTGCCTGTGCTGCTGTTGCCACGGGGTGAGTTAATTCACTTGCTTTGGAAAACTTCTGAGGGGAAAGACTTCATGAGTACAGCCAGTGTTTTTTTGTGGAACGAGGAGGTTGTTCTGTTGGAGGCTGTATGTGCTGTTCCAGACTCTGCAATATCCTACAGTTGGAACACTCTTGCTGCAATTCCATGAAATGACTGGTTTGTTATCCAAAACTCATGCTTGAAAAGCTTACTCAATCCAGACTGGAGAACAGAGTGTTTGTAGCTCCTGCTGTAGTAGATTAGTCCTGTTGGAGAGAAGAAACACAACAAAATGTGCTGGCATAGCAATTTGTGGCCTCAGTATGGCTTTCAGAAGAGAGAGAAATGAGGTGGGATGAGAGAAATACAAGTACAGCAGTGACAAAAAGCTCCAGAAAATGTTGGGTTGAGTTCCCTGTGAACCTGTTAAAGAAAAAGTGTGGAAGGACATAGAAAGGTGAGGACCTGACTAAGCAGAGTTTCTGATTTGTTTTCTTTTTTTCCCTTGCAGCACAGCACTAAATTTGTAATGAGATGGAGTCTGGGTCAAGCTCCTTTCGAGTGGAATTCCCAGATTTTTCCAGCACCATTTTGCAGAAGCTGAACCAGCAGCGCCAGCAGGGCCAGTTGTGTGATGTGTCCATCGTGGTGCAGGGCCACCTCTTCAGAGCCCACAAGGCTGTGCTGGCAGCCAGCTCCCCCTACTTCTGTGACCAGGTGCTGCTCAAGAACAGCCGGCGCATCGTGCTGCCCGACGTGATGCACCCCAGGGTGTTTGAGAACATCCTGCTGTCCACCTACACGGGCCGGCTGGTCATGCCCGCCCCCGAGATCGTCAGTTATCTCACAGCCGCCAGTTTCCTGCAGATGTGGCACGTGGTAGACAAATGCACCGAAGTGCTGGAGGGGAACCCCACAGTCCTTTGTCAGAAGATGAACCATGGCAGTGACCACCAGTCCCCAAGCAGCAGCAGCTACAACGGCCTTGTGGAAACCTTTGAGCTTGGCTCTGGAGGACAGACAGAATTCCACAAGGTGCAGGAACTAAGGGATGGTGAAAACGAAGAGGAGAGCTCTAAGGATGAGCTGTCGTGTCAGCTGACAGAGCACGAGTACCTTCCCAGCAATTCTTCAACAGAACATGACAGGCTGAGCACGGGGATGACCAGTCAGGATGGAGAGGAAGGAACCAGTGATAGTGCAGAGTACCAGTACAGCAGGCCGATGTACAGCAAACCCAGCATCATGTCTCACAAGCGATGGATCCACGTGAAGCCAGAGAGGTTTGAGCAGGACTGTGAAGGTGTTGAGAATCCTTACGACGAACACCAAGTTTCTGAGTCCATGAATGCCATCCAAGCAGATCATTCAATCCAGTCTTCAGGTGTTGAAGACTTTCACATAGGGGACAAAAAGATGGAAGCAGAGTTTGATGAGCAGGCAGATGAAAGTAATTACGATGAGCAAGTCGACTTCTATGGCTCCTCTATGGAAGAGTTCTCTGGTGAAAGGGCAGAGGGGAACTTGAGTGCTCACAGACAGGATCTTATGATAGCAGCAAGCTATGGTGAGGGCATCGACATGGCTGCTGGGATTAAAGAAGAAACATCCCTCACTGGCTTCTCTCATGCTGACAAGCTTTACCCTTGCCAGTGTGGGAAGAGCTTCACACACAAAAGCCAGAGAGATCGGCACATGAGCATGCACCTGGGCCTGAGACCCTATGGCTGTGGGGTCTGTGGTAAGAAATTCAAAATGAAACACCATCTCGTAGGCCACATGAAAATTCATACAGGCATCAAACCCTATGAGTGTAACATCTGTGGGAAAAGATTCATGTGGAGGGACAGTTTCCATCGGCACGTGACCTCTTGCACCAAGTCCTATCAAGCTTCAAAAGCTGAGCAGAGTACTACTGAGATGAACTAAGACATTAGTGCTTACATTTGTTTAGCAGAGTAAGAAAAATAAACTAATTATGCAAATAATGTCTGGTACTTGCTATTGTACATTTTCAAAAGACAAGTTTTAATGATTCTGCTGGTATAAACAGATGAAACATCTTTTGCTTTCTGCAGTATTACTCCAGGTGTTCAGTGTGTGAAGTGCAAATGGTTAACCTGAAAGGTGCTTGCAAAACGAGGTCTGACATTGATTGTAATCACAGCAGTACTGAGAGGCCCTCTTGTATTTCTGAGTCATCTAAATTCACAGTAAAACTCAGCTCTGTGTTGACAAAAATCCTGAAGGTACTTAGGTGGAGCAGGAATTCAGGTCACACTGCTTAATGGTAAGATGACCAAATGAGATTATATGATTCACATTTTAGTGAAAAAAAGTTAGAATTTCACCTCAAACTGAAGAGTGCCAACATCCTTCCCATCCATCTTTAGATAGTCTGCACCATTCCACAGCCTTTGCTGTTTTGTGCAAGGAAAAGCACCCTAAAGGTGCTTTGGCTTTCCTTTGTCTGTCTGCCATTTTTTTAGTCTATCTTCAGTAAAACAAATGTCTAATTTTGTGCTAATTTCTGTTGAGAGTCTGAAAAGCACTTCACCATAGTTTATCAATATGTAAACTCAGTATGTATTAAGTATAATTCATCCTTGCTCCTCTAGGATCTAATGCTGTGTGACTCTTGATTCGATTTTAATTGAGTTTCTAAAAGTGTGTGCACTAAGTATAGAAAATAATTATAAGATGTAACATTTGGAACTTACTCAAAGTAATCATATATTTAAGCTGTAGTTTTCTATTCAAATTTTTGTGGCTTACTACAGTAGCAAGTACCAAACTCTGGGTTCATGAGCTGACTTTTTATTTGTACGAAAACTTCTTCAAGAACTTCTGTCTAGTTTTAGAAACCTGCCTTAGGAAAATTATGTAATCATTGATAGGTATTTATACTTTTAATTCTTTACTCTTTGAATAGTAAGAACTTCAAGATAGGTGCTTGGTACTGAACTACTGTGACTGGCTAGGTGTGATCACAAGCAGGGTTTATTTACCTCTTCAAGTGAAGCTGCTTGAGGAAAAAAGGAGGAAGTGTGATTTGGACCTTTTGATGGTCCTGCAGAACATGGTACCGAGCTGAAGTTGGGATTCTGGCTGGGAAAGTGGCACTTGTTCTTTGTTGGGATGAGGGTCTGTATGTGGGGCTCTTGTTCTTGGGAGACAGTTCTGAGAGATGCTGCCAGCTCTGCAAGGAGAGGGAAGACATCTGTTAAAGGAGACAACAGGATTTGGGGTTGAAAGCTTAATACAGTGCAATGGAAAAGCAATTAATCCTTTCTAATAGCTTCCTGAAATATAAAAAGGAAAGAGTCTTTAGAGCATTATAATAGAGGTGATGTCCAAGTACAGTACTGATAATATAGGAAAAGTTAACCAGCATTGAAGGCTTAAGCCTGTCTGGACCCATTTTCTGTCTTAGGCACTGCAATGTGCAGGATAACATCCTGAAACACGTGTGGTGAAGCAAAAACACAAAGATTATTACTCTTCAGATTTTTTTGAAATCCCAGTTACAAATTGTCTTAAGATACAACTGAACTGTATCCTGAACATGGATGTCTGCTGTGAGCTTGAGGGTTTACTACTCAGTGGGCTGTAATTACTGTAATTTCTTTACTGGCATTCTACTTAAAAACTTTAGAGTTTTTTTTAAGAGACTCTTAATTCTTGATCTTCTAATGCTTCAGATATTTTTCATATGGAATTTTGTTAAAACAGGTATTCCCAAATACAGTGAACCCATTGCTGGCAATGGGCATGAATGGTCAGAGTTCCTATTCTTGGCACTTAATTGAACTCTACAGATATTATGGTGGCCATGGATCACCCTTGTGATCAAGGTACCAAAACAGGGATTTTGCTCACTGACACTGTAACCTGCTTAATGTATAGAAGCACTTTGTATTGAAACAAAAAAAAAACAACCATAAAACTTTATAAGTGTGTTTTTTAAACTTAGAAATTATATTCCCTTTATGGTTTGTTTCCACACTGCTAACACTGTCTTTTTTACTACTTAAAAAAAATTATAATGCTTGCCTGTTTACATGAGTGTAGAGGAAAGGATTCTTGCACTCAATGACCCTATTTTTCCATTCTCCAAGGCCTTACCACATACAGGGTGTCATCTCTGCAAGTACCATCATCACATTTGAAGGCATTAGAATCACAGAATGGTTGGGGTTGGAAGGAGTCCTTGGAAGATCATCCCATGGGCAGGGACACCTTCCCCTGGGCCAGGCTGCTCAGAGCCCCATTCAGCCTGGCCTTGAACACACCCAGGGTGTTCATTCTCACACTCATTTCAAGAGTGACCTTGTAGATGGCATCAATCCTCAGCTCCTTTGGAATTGTCACCTTTGTTTTGCATGGCAAGGTTAAGGGTGCCTCTTCCCACTTAACCAGAAAGAAAGGCTGGACAGAAACACCAGTCTGAAAACCACAGTCAAGCAAAAATTTTGTCAGTCAAACCCAGACCATCCTACAAAGCTGCCAGCAAATCTGTTCCTTTTACCAGCTTGGAATGACTTACATGGGATATTTCATGGTTAAACATTGCTTCTGTTTGCAGTCAGATGACTTTGAAATAAAGCTTTAAAATAAAATGTACTGCCAGAGACACTTTAAAGGTTTTATAACAGGTCAGGTAGATCATCTTCTAGAACCACGTCCTTTTTAATGCTTAGCATGAATAGTAACCTTTCAGTATTTACCTATTGCTGGTTTTCCTCATATTGTGGCATTGTCTTGGAAGTTCAACAAATGTTGTTCCACCAGTTCTGTAGCACTTGGTTTTGTGGGGTTAATTTACATGAAACCAATTGATTGCAGGAAAATACTGATCTGATTGTCATGAGATCAAGTTGAGAGGACTGATGATTTAAGGGCAGCTTGAGATATATGTCTAAAATCCTTCCCTCTGCATGTCACAAGAGAAACAGTTGGCGTGTGGTGTTTTTTCTGAATTCAATTCCTTGCCCTTTGGCAAACTTCTAATCATCATTTCAGGTACTGGGGGGAGGAGATAACAAAAAATTAATTAAACACTTAAGGAAACATCTTTCCTCCCTGTTCCTTGGGCTCAGCTTAAGTCTTAACAGTTCTCATCTTGAGTGGCCCAGAGCAGCTCAGGGCCCCCTGCAGCCCCTGGTGCCCCTGCAGTTGGACAGAGCCAGCACAGGCAGGCAGGGCTTCTCTCACCTCCTTCAGCTTTGCTCATGGAGTGGCCTTGTTCAAGGGACAAAAAGTTATTTCTTGTTTGTGGGGAGGAGGGAAGTGATCCATATATATATAATACAAATGCATATGTACAGGATGAATTTAATTAATCTTCCTTTATGCTTCATTATCTTCACTGGCTGTTGGCTGTAGTAAAGTGAGTGTCTTCTGGAAACCAGCATCATTGTACAGAGAGGAGGCTTTCAGAGTTTCCTGCTGCTGTGGAGTCCTTCATTGTCCTAGCAGTGGTAAGAACACTCCATGATACTACAGAGAAGTTCTTTTTCATTCCATTTTGTAAGATGTTAAGTACCTTGGAATCTCTGTAACTGCCATTCTGAAAAATTCCACTGTTGGCATGGTTAAAATGTGCTTAGGTGTACCCCAGACCCTTCTGAGGGAGGAGGTTCCTGTTTCACAGACCACTGTTGTTTTGGGGGGGTGGCTCTTTGTTGTTTCATTTTTTAAACTTTTATCTTCTTTTTTTTTATTGTGGAGCAGGTAGACCCTAGAAGGGACTGTTAGTACAATTTTTGGTCTCAGCTTTTTTCATCTGAGGTGTGTCTGAGGTTGAGAAACTGTCCTGTATCATAAGCAAGGCAGATAATCAAAGGCTGGTGTGTTGTGTTTCTCCTTTGAAAAGAATCCTTGGTGTCCCTGTATTATTGAACCTGAAAGAATGGAAGCACATCAGGGTTTATAATCTCCACACTTTTGCTTGGTGCCAGCAAGGTGACATGTCTCTGAGTTATGAGAGCCTACAGCAGTGTATTGAGTGTTTTGCTTCAACAGAATTAGGACCTTTCTCAAAACAACAAAGGAAAGTTGGGATTTTTTGTCATTTAAAAGCTTCACTGCATAGCTTGGCTTCTTTAGCTATTAGCTGTAAAGTGTCAGTGCCCTAGGGGAAGAGGCTGGAAAAGAAAATGGGATCTTTTTAATGTGATTAAATTGTAAGTTCTGATTTTTGCTCGAAGCCTGTGTCTGTCAATTGCTGCTTTTTTTTTTGTTATTCATGGGATTCCATATTTCAGAAATGTAACTGTTTATGCAAGTGAATCTTCCTTAATGAGCTATAAGTTTTTATTCTAAACAAGTCATTTATAATAGTAAATTTGCATATCTTGATATTTTGTGAGATGTTATGCCTGTATTGCAGAGGTTGGATAGTTTTGTCTATAAATATTGCTGTCCTAATTGTACAGCATGGTTTTAATTTAATGTTACTGTTCAAAATTTTCTTCTTATAGAAGAGTCCCATGCCCCTTTTTCGTATAACATGTTTTAATAAATGTTATCTGTCAACTTTGTAAATGTTTTCTTAAGCTTGAATGAAAGGAATGCATGTCTAGTACTAGTATTTAATATTTCACTTTGCCAAATTAAGTGCTCAAACAAAAGTACAAATCCAGAAGTTGTTGATATATAACTTTATTAAATATATAAAGAAAAAGTGTCCCTGGTAATGCGTCTTCTTGAAATATTGTGAACATGCCAGCCTGGTCTAAGAAAACACTAAACTGAACCCTAATTTTTATAACACAGTAAGTTGGATGAATTTGAGGAACTGGAGCCATTTCCTTGCTGCTTTAGGTTATTAGTTTCCATACTAATTCAGATTTATCAAAGGGGTTTTGTTACAACTGTGTTTTGCAGAATGGTGATCTCTAAAGGTACAACACACAAAGTACTCACTGACAGCCAAATTCCAGAGCACACCCTTGATAGCAGCAGCACCTGGGTGTCCCCAAAGCCTCCCGGGACATTTGGACCAAGTACAGAGAACACACAGATTTTTCCCTTGTCCAGGTATGAAAGCAGTGTCACACTGGGCTAAGTATGAAAGTTTCCCTTCTCCTCCTGTGAGGGCGTGTTCTCTCCCTGACTGAATTCAGGGACTTGTCCTGAACAGCTGATTTTGGCAGCCTCCACCTGCTCAGTCCCATTGCTGCTGCTGCCCAAGCAACGAGCTCCCTGTCACTGAGAGAGAGGATGTTCAGCTGCTTCCTGCAGAAGGCAGTGTTTGTGCGCCACACTCCTCAGCCGGCGTCCAATTCAGATGGAACATGGCAGAAGCAAATGAACGTTCTCTTGCTGTTGGTTAGAGTTACTGAGTGCACGTAAGACCGAGCCCAAAGTTTCCTGTTCAGCATCAATTCCTTGAGTTTCTTTTATGCAAACGAACAAATACAAACTGTGCGCGCATTCTTTCCCTCTCTTTTGTGCGCCCTGGTCGGCATTGCTCCCGAGGCTGCCGCTTTACCTGGTCAGCACTCAATGCCTGTGTTTTTTAGCCTCCAGGAGACAGAAACGCGGAGTGCCAAGGCAGGGCGGGGGCCAGTGCAGCGGGACCCGTGGCTCTGGCTCCATGCGGAGGTACGGGCACATCCCGGACAGCCCAACCCCCCGTGCGCGCTGGAGCCGCTGGTTCGGGTGACAAGGCCGGGCAACACGGGGGAAGGTCTGTGCTCCTTAAAGGCGGCAATGCCCAGCTGGGCCGGGCCATGTCCTGGCCCGAAAGCTCCGAGCGCCCCGCGGGGCTCTGAGTGCCTTCCTCCTCTGGAGCTGCCCCGCGGCCCGACCCGCGCGGCCCCGGGAGCGCCGGGATCGGGGATTCCCCCCGGGACCGGGGGGTTCCCTCCCGCTTCGGGGCCGTTCCCCGCCGGGCTCGGGGCCGTTCCCGCCCGGCCCCGGGGTCCCGCCCGCGGGCGGGGCGGTGCCAGGAAGCGGAACGGCGGCAGCGGAATCAGTTCCGGGAGCGAACGGCGGCGGGAGCGAGCGGGGCCGGGCCGGGCCGGGCCGGGCCGGGCCAACATGTGAGAGCGCGGCAGC
>VXBA01003360.1:199887-212420 GCA_013399895.1 Serilophus lunatus
CACGGACACGGCTGGGGACACGGGCACCTCGGGGACACGGGCACGGCTGGGGACACGGGCACCTCGGGGACACGGGCACCTCGGGCTTCAAACAGCACCGACGCCGAGAGGTTACGGCTTAATAAAGAATTACTGAGGTTTAAATAAATAACAGACTTAAAAAAAGAGATGGACCAAAATGCACAGTAGGGACGAAGGGTTGCCTCGGCAGTAAATAATATTGTAATAGCAGGAGGTCCAGGAACCCTCTGCCACTCCCCTCACTGCCCATTTGTGAAAATCTGGCTGTAGACATGTCCTGAGTCTCAAAGTATAAGCTGGAGGTTTTTTATAATTGTAGCGACTTCTCAAAGTTCTCAGATACTCAGAAAATGTGAGTGTTTAGCATTACATGATGGGAATATTGTGAAATCTGTGCACAAAAGTTTCTGATCGTTACTTGGAAGATGTTGCTGATTTGAAATGTATCACCAACATGTTCCTTTGTTATACTCATCTGACACAGTACTTTTGTTGATGTTGGAATCACAGACCCATAGAATAGTTTGAGTTGGGAGGGACCTTTTGGTCTTGGCTTATTTCCAGTTTGCCTCCTGGCAACTTCTTTTCTGCATTCAGAAACAGTCACATCCCTGTAACTACTTTTGTAGGAATTTGCCTTCTAGAGCCAAAATTTAGAGATTATCTCTGTTGGGGTTTCTGGTTTTTAGGTGGACGTTTTTAATGCATTTTTACTCTCTCCATCACTTCCACACAGGCAAGCAGTTGTGAGGAAAACAATTAGAATAAGGGACAAAGGTGGCTCTTGGGCTCGAGTTTCACACCTGCTTGCTTTGGGTAGTTGCTCCAATAAGAGGCTCCTTTTATTGTTTTTCTTCCCTATAAAGTGCTGACCGTGCAGTTCCAACAGTTTCCCTTCCCCAGGCTGAGCACTGAGTGGGTGTGTGGTGTCACTGGTGCTGCCAGGGGTGTTTGTGTGCCTGTGCTTGGCTGTACATACATGGGAATAAATGGATTGGGTTTTGATGTTAAAATCATCTACTCCTTGCAGTGGTTTTCTGTTCGTCATGGTGTGAACTCTGGGGAGGTAAAAAAAAAATCCATTTATATCTTTGTTGGACAGAAGTCTGAGTTAGTAGAGCTTTTCTGAGTGGAGTGGCAGGTTGGCAATGTTGGTTTGTTCCCAATGATCCCCTGTTGCTGAGCCAGCTTAAGAAAATGCAAGTGATCTTTTTTCACACCTTAAAATGAGTTAAAATGAGCATAATTTGTGCCATTCCCCTGTCTGTGGGAATGGTGAATCACACTGGGGAGTGAAGGAAGTGAGACAGGTGCAGCCTGAGGAGCAGAATCCAATCCCATGTTGGCAGGCACACAGCTCCCTATTGGGGTTACATGATGCTTCCCCACTGCCACTGTGTGATGGCAGGAAAATAAATACTGATGTGGTTTGTCACCATCTATTCTTGGTTTTTAAATTAAATAAGAGCTTTCATAGAACAGAATTTTTTAGATAAGCTTCTTTTGAAATCCAGTGAGAAATGTTAATACCCCTCTGCTGTTCAGAGCTTCCTTCAGTGAACACTTGGGTTTGAGGACATAGGGCAGTGACCCACCAGGAACAAATTCACCCTGTGGCCTACGTTTTCTATAGAAAATCCTGAATAAATGTAATGCAGATGCAAAGAGAATTTATTTGGTTCTTTTGAGTGTGACTGGATCATCTCCTACAGAAGCAGACAGGAGGCTGAGCACAGATTCCTGCTGGGACTTAGGGAACCTGGTGTCCAGTTATGGCCTGTGCCTTCAGGCAGTGGTTTGGATAGAGGGCAGGCAGGAAAGCCTCAAACACTTTGATCTCCTTTTCAGAAAGGTTGAAGAGGGACCTCTCCATAGACAGGTGCATGCTGTAGCTTGTTCACTTTGGTTTGTAAAAGCAGGTGGGTATAGAACCTTTTCCACTGCTGTTGGCCTTTTTCTTTCTACTGGACCTGTTTGCTGGCTTTCAAAGCAGCACTGTATGTTCCCTTGCTCCTTGTTACTGGTTTTTGCTGCTCTTCTGCTGCACTGCCAGCCAGACTTCCAGGCTGTTAACTCTGTCATCCTGTCCACTCACTGGCAGCATTTGTGCTGTTTGCTCCTAACATCTGAAACAAAATCAGCTTCATTGTTTCCCTAAATTAAAATGGGACAGCTCTGAGAGCAAGGAGTGACTTACAGAAGTGCCTGTGGAGTTAGGGGAGTGTTCTGACAGAGGAGTGATGCACAAGGGTCACTGTGGATCCCTTTCTTCTTGGTGTCCTTCCCCTCCTGGTTCTCATGCTTTCCCTGGGATGTGTCTGCAGTCCATTTTCAGAGTGTGGCTGTGTCCCAGGACTGTGATTTCATCTCGAGATGCCATGAGCAAAAGAACATAATTTTTCTTACCCATGGTAAGGCATAAAGTGTCCATCTTCCTTTTGCTCAGGTGCCTGTCCTGAGTTCACTCCTTCTGTCTGGACCAGTGCTACTGGTGACAATGTGTATTTTAATATTTTCTCTAAGAGTAAGTTGTTCTCCATCTGGCTGAGCAGGAGCCCTTACACAAGTATGGGAAGAGAAGGAAGGCCACTGTCTGTATGTGACCACTTTCGGTACATCCTAGACAAGAATTACCAGTTACTGCTGCTGGAGACTGAGCCTTTACTGTAACTTGATTTTAGGTGCTCTCTGAGAGTTTTTCCTGGTTTTCTAAATCAGAGGTAATGTCCAGTCAGGAAGCTGGCTCTGTCGTGTCTGCTGAAAAGAAGTTCCATTTGTGAAGATTATGAATGTTAGTTTTAAGTGAGAGTCAGCTGCCAGAGCTCCAGTTGTTCCTTCCAGGCTTTTAATCATATTTCTACCTGTTGATTTTGTTTATAGAATACCTGAATTGTCATAATTTGATTTAAATTGTTCATGTGTCCCATTACAGCATGTAACATAATAGAAAAAAAATCCACTCTTATATTGTGATACATTGGATATGCTTCCTGCATCTGAAGTCAATGGATGATGTTGAGATCTGTTTGTTCAATTGGAAAAGCAGGTATGGTGGCAACATTCTGTGTTCAGATTTGTGCACTAATAAGAAAAAAAATAGCAATAAAGTCTGAAGAATCTTAGCACTGTCGGGTGGTTCTTACAGATAGCCCCTGTCAGGCTGACAAGTGTGTGTGCTTTTTGTGGTTGTACTCTGTGAAAAGTCCTTTGGGACTTGGTCTTGTCTGGAGCTCTACACATTTCTTGAAAGCCTCTTGGAATGTCCTTTCCTGGTGTTTGAGCACCCCTGGCTTTTAAGTTAGGTTAGAATTTAAATGTTCAATAATTCCAGCTGGGAAATACCCTTGTGTGGGATGAGCTTCAAAGTTCATATTATCGCTTATTAAAAAAAATCATTTAAATCACAAAATAAAATTTTTTAAAAAATTTAAAGTCCATGGGTGGCTCTAACACTTTCCTTTCAAATGCACACACACCCCTGCCTGTGGCTTTTCTTCAGCAGGTTTTTCAAACTTCAAGAAGTACCTTCCAACAATCGTTCTTGAGCAATTTAACAATGCAGTTTCCTGCAAGTATCACTCCAATATTTGGCTGCAGGGTTCTGAAGTGCTTACCTTGCCTAATGGCTTTACAGTGGATATTCTTTTGGGAGGGTGGGGACATTGTCTGCAGTTCTTTGCCAGGGGGCGAAGCTGCAAAGTGTCTTTGAGGACACAGACTGTCCCAGGGAGCCTGTGATGTGTTCTGAGCAATGGTGTTATGAACATTGCAGAGGGAGAATTCCAACTGTAGAAATGCAAGAAATGCATAGGTTATGGCAGCACTGTTTTATTCTATTAAGTATCTGTGTTAAATGTTACAGCACACCTTTAACAGATGAATGTGATTTAACTGAAACATGTGCAAACATTTGAAAACTCCACCTTCGTTCTCCGTTGTAAGTGTTCCCATTTTCCTTCCAGGTTCCTGTGGACAGCAGCAGAGATGGACAGCAGCAGCTTCATCCAGTTCGATGTGCCCGAGTACAGCAGCAGTGTCCTGAGCCAGCTGAACGAGCTGCGCCTGCAGGGGAAGCTCTGTGACATCATCGTGCACATCCAGGGCCAGCCCTTCCGCGCCCACAAGGCCGTGCTGGCTGCCAGCTCCCCCTATTTCCGGGACCATTCAGCACTGAGCACCATGAGTGGCTTATCCATATCGGTCATCAAAAACCCCAACGTGTTTGAGCAGTTGCTTTCGTTCTGTTACACTGGAAGGATGTCCTTGCAGCTGAAGGACGTGGTGAGCTTCCTGACTGCAGCCAGCTTCCTGCAGATGCAGTGTGTGATTGACAAGTGCACGCAGATCCTGGAGAGCATCCACTCCAAGATCACCGTGGGGGACGTGGACTCTGTCACTGTGGGTGCTGAGGAGAGCCCCGAGGGTCGCAATGGTGTTAAGGACAGCAGCTACTTTCCCAGCCCTGTGGAGATCTCTCCTCCCTATTGCTCCCAGGTGAGGCAGCCAGCAGCAGGCAGTGACCTGAGGATGGAAAGCACTGCAGGCAAAGCTCTGCGTGGCCGTCTGCAGGAGGAGGGGCACTCAGACCGGGGGAGCAGCGGGAGCATCTCTGAGTATGAGATCCAGATTGAAGGTGACCATGAGCAAGGAGACCTGATAGTGAGGGAGGGTCAGATTGCAGAGGTGAAAGTTAAAATGGAAAAGTCTGACAGGCCGAGCTGCTCTGACAGCTCTTCCCTGGGGGATGATGGATATCATACTGAAATGGTGGATGGAGAGCAGGTGCTGGCAGTGAATGTTGGTTCCTATGGCTCTGTCTTACAGCATGTTTATTCATTTAGCCATGCCTCTTCCCAGGCTGCAGGTGTGTCAGACCCCTTTGGGAGCCTGAGCAATACGAGTCCCTCCAGGTCGATGCTGAGCTGTTTCAGGGGGGGCCGTGCCCGCCAGAAACGAGTCCCTGCGGGTCACAGTGATGTGCAGGGCCTGGGGCAGGGGGCTGACAGTGAGCCCATGGCGAGTAACCCAGGCTATGAGAGCAGCCCACGGGAGAGGAGTGCCAGAGGTCACTGGTACCCCTACAACGAGAGGCTGATTTGCATTTACTGTGGCAAGTCTTTCAACCAGAAGGGGAGCCTGGATCGCCACATGCGGCTGCACATGGGCATCACCCCCTTCGTGTGCAAGTTCTGTGGGAAGAAATACACCCGCAAGGACCAGCTGGAGTATCACATCAGGGGCCACACAGACGACAAACCCTTCCGCTGCGAGCTCTGCGGGAAGTGCTTCCCTTTCCAGGGCACCCTGAACCAGCACCTGAGGAAGAACCACCCCGGGGTGACAGAGGGCAGGAGCAGGGGGGAGTCTCCAGACAGAACAGAGGCCTTTGTGGGACAGAAAGGAGATCCTGATGCTTCAGCTTCTGAAGCCATGGATTCCAGTATGGAAGTTCACACGGTGTCTAACACATCTGATTGAGATACTACACTCTAAGTGCAACACAGACAAGCACACTACTCATGTGTTTTTTAAGTGTTTTATTATTTAATACTCCTCAGTACAAGTATAACAGCCTTTTAATTTTCCTGACCTTCTGGAAGTCAGTTAGAAATGGTCTCTGGAGAAGACTACATAAGTATTCCTTGGTTTTGAAGGAGGCTGAGTGGTTTGGGTTTAGTTTTTTACTTTTGAAGATGCTCAGAATATAAAGACTGTACTGGATGAAGGATAGGAAGGTCTGCTGGAGTGTCCCCATTGATTGTTCTGGGGAGACACAAACTTCAGTGAAGAAAGGTATTAGAATAAGCTTAGCAGCTCTGTTGGATGCTCTCAGCAGCTGTAATTTCCCTGTTTTTCTGAAATCCTGTTGTTGGTGATGAGTTACACAGCAGTGGGCAGAGAGAATATCATAACTTCCATTCCTCTCATGTCACAGTGAAATCTGTTTGCTCTCACTGTCTGGTTGTGGTAGGGAGTTCGTTAATATATATAAATTTGCTTTATATATATAAGATGCTTTCACTTTTCCTATTCTGGTTGAGGTGAATGTAAAAGCATGTCAAGGCTGATGCCATGTACCACTCTTTCCACTGCTATGACTCCTTTCTGCTTAGGATTTAGGGCTTTGGACTTTGAGAGGATGGTTTTGGTTTTAAATGAATGTTGTTTGGTTTTCATTTTATTAAACTATTACTTTGTGTGCAAAAGTGAGCAAAGTGAATTACTTTGTTTTAATAGCTTTGCTTTATTAAATATGTAAACCAAATGCCATAAATCTATTAAGTTATGGTTAAATTGTTGAGGGGTTTTGTTAGTTGTCTAGAATGCAAGCTGGACAACCCATGGTGCTGACCTTTTTATATATATAGAGATAGATATATCTATATATCTATATATATATACATATATATATATATAAGGAAAGAAAAGAAAAAATATTAGCAAACTTAAAAGTAGCATTGTGGTTTTAAATGTGTTTTTACTGGCCTCAGAATCTACCTTATTTTGTACTGTAGAACCATACCAGGTAATTACATTGAACTGCATCACTCTTTGGGGTGGGTTAAAACCAGAGAGAGATGGAGTTTAAACCACAGTATTTCCAAGCAGTATTTTAATGGGTCTCTTCACAGAGAGCTGTTTTCAGGTGCACATTAACTTCCTACTTAAATCTCCAAGTGATATGCCAGCACTTGGAATTTGTACTTTTTTTTGTATAAAAACAAATACTCTGTGGGAATATTGAGCAATATGTCTGTTGTTTCACGTGTGTTACAGAGTTGCTGTGGCTTCTCTGCTATTTTCAGTGCTTGTTTTCTGTACAAAGGAGCTACCAACACTTTTAAAATACTCTAAATCTTTTTGTTTCACCAAATACTTTTTAATATGGTGCTAAGTACATCATTTAGGTCAGTATAATATATAAAATGTGAAATGTAATAGTAACAGTTAAGCAAAAAAAAAAATCCCCAACAATAAACTAACACAAGCCCCCACCCTAGAGAAACCACCCCCAAAAAAACAAACAAAAAAACCCCAACCCAACAAAAAAACCCAAAAAAAATAAAAAGAAAAGAAAAAAATTTTAAAAAAAACCTTCACACCACAAAAACTCAGTAGTTTAAGAGACCTCAAAAGCATGGACTGGCAAACACTACTGTGTAAGTCTACCTGAATTCTACCTGATGAACAGAACTAATCATTAAATTAATCACATACTTCTTTAAAATACAAGTTTTATATTATTGGGTCTTATGTTTGTTTAGCTGATATGGAAAATACATCTGTGACCATGCTGTTTAACTCCTGAAATTTAGAAAAGCTAAGCTCATTTCTAAATTACAGGCAAGCAAAAGGGTAGGTTTGCTATGTTGTAAAGCTTTTTGGCCCTTTTGCAGTTGGGCCATATTTGTGCAGTAGCTTTATTGAATTCACTAGTTCTTAATATTGTGACAGTCTGCAATAAGAATGAATTTCACCAAGCATGGATTGACAGTGCACCCCCCCTGCTCCACTGGAGCAGGCTCAGTTAAACTGAGTCCATCATTTGCCTCTTTGTCCCAAAACTGCCTAAAGAGAGAGGCAGAGGGGGGGGGAGGTGTTTCTTCCCTTGAAGCAACAACAAAACTTTAGTTCCCAGCAAGGCAAGGGATAGTCTGTGTCTAGGGCAGATAGTCTGTATGTTTACCTACCTAAAAACATGTTGATGTTTCTGATACAGTTTTTTCCCTAAATGTTTGTTTTAAATAATTAAATGCAAAAAAAAAGAAAAGGGAAAAAAAATTGTGTTTTGATAAATTAAGTTTGAGACATGCAAAATCCAAGAAATGTATAGTTATTCTTAACCCTTTATCTTGAAATTGTGCTGTGGTGCCTTTGGTGTGACTTTTTCCCTGGAAGGATGAGTTGAGGATAGCAGGATATGGGTACAAATTTTATATTTCTTGAATTTGTCTGTGTCAAAATCTTAACATTATTTCATTCTAGTTCTTTGTACTTGTAAATGTATCACAATGGTTTGAGTTTACCAAAGAGTGACTTATCCAAAATTGTCTCAGACAAAAGCAAACAAAAGCATCACGTTGATTGTACAGGTTCAGGTTCAAACCCTTGTGAGGAGTGTCCAGGGGCAGCCACTGCTCCTGCTCCCTCCTGATCCAGAGGCTCAGTTCCTTCCTGATTCCCAAGCCATAGTCCAGCTCTGCTCTGCTCCACCCCTGCAGCACCCCTGGCAGCAGCGATTCCTTGTGCCTTGTCACACGTGGGGTGGCAGCACCCACTGTCACCAGGGGTGGTGGCACCAGCCCACGGGGCCTTCAGCAGCCCTGGGAACACTGGCCAGTTCTCAGCACAGAGCTGTTACACATTTCATTTACAATAAATGCAGAAGTCAATAAAATATGTGAAGAAATATTTGACAGCAAAATAAATTGTGAAATGATATAGGCTGGTTCATAATTGAGTCTCTTCTTAACCTACCTTTTTAATTCTAGACAAATGTGAAACAGTGACAGTGTCCTTTCCTTTTGAAGCTTAACCTATTTTGACAAACTGTGAAAATAAAGGATTTTATACCTTTGCTAATGTTTATGGTTTGAAACTGTTCTTATAGTTTTCTTCCATATACCATATTATTTCTATTAAACTTGTAAATACATTTAGAAAATAGCTTTGTAAATACTTACAGTCTATTGAAAGCTCAGTCTGGTCACTAAGGCCTCAAGGTTGGCTCTGCTTTCTAAGTGTGAAATCTTCCCACAGCCTGAGGGCTCCTGGCAGGGCTCTGGCAGCAGGGCTTGAAGGGTCTGCTGCAATCTTCCCCAGAAGTTCATGGTTTATGCTGAAGTCTTGGGTTTACTTTTAGAGAAAACAAGGAGGCCTCTTAATATGTTTGGGCTGAATGAGGGGAAGAACAAACAGGAAAAAATCAAGGGCTGGGAAAATACTGAATGAGCTCTACCTTTAAATATATATATTATTTGGATCTTTGTATTAATTTACTGTGATTCTTTTATTGTCATTTTTCTAAACAGGTTTCACATGAAACCATTGAAAGGGACTCAAATATGCAACACCTAATCTATTTTCCAAGGGAATTTTACCCTTGAATGGTGCTTTTTGACTGGTCAGGGTTATTTATTGAATTTTATATTTGAAAGTATTTGGGGTATTATGTAAATTCTTTATATGAATCTCTTTATTTCATGAATTGTAAATTTCATAATACTCAGTGATTGAATTGGAAGTTTAATAAAGTCATTCAAAACGTTCAAAGTTTATAATGTGTGGATTTTACATATTTTTTAACAAGTGCCAGAACAGCTGTATTTAATATTGTAGATTTAATCCTACTTGCACATCCCTGGGACAGCATTGACTCAAGTCACACACGTTTACATTGAAGGAAAAAGCTGAACACACAAGTGAGCCTGGGACAAACGTTCCTGTCTTTCTTCAGGGGGTGTCACTGACTGAGCAGCTTTGCCTCTCCCTCTGCAGCTCCTGCCATGGTCCACAGCTGCTGCCTCTGCCCTTCCCACGGGCGTTCAGCCTTGGGCTGGGGCCAGGACCCTCAGGGCGTGGGGCTGGGGAGAGGCAGAGCTCTTGCACGATTCTAACAGTGTTTGTTTCTGACTGAAAAATTGTATTTTTAAAGGTTTTTTTTTTATTTGTGTGGTTGTATTTCCTGATAAATAACTGAACAGTTTGAATGACTTGACTTGGTGTCATTTCCTTGCAATACAAACCAGAACCTCACACCTCACGTCGCCACGGGAAGCGAATGAAGCTGCTCAGCTGATGCTGTGACTACAGGAACTTGCCATTAGGGATTATTTTATAGCATGGACTTTAAAATATTTATTCAAATTCTATTTTACTCTTGTATTCACTTTGGTTTTAGGTTTGTGACATGAATATTTCTGTGCTGCTTTATTCTGTTCTGATGAATTTGTTTCTTGCTTGTAAATGGCGTTTTTTATGGTATAAAGTCCATCGGAATTGCTGTTTGTAAATTAAAATGCTTCTAGAGCAAATCTGTGGTGTCAGTGTCTACATTTGGTTACTTGATCCCCAAGGGGCTTGCATTTTAGATGCTGTTCCTGAAGTGTGATAAAAACGTGCATTTTCATACCCATGTGCCCTTAGACACAAGCTACTCTTGAAGTTTGTCTTTTTTGCCAGCAGTAATCATTTTGTTCTGAATAGCTGATATTTGAGGTTTGTACTTTTTATGAAGGCTTGTATTTCTACATCCACCATCAAACTGAGCTTTATTTCTAGTTACATAAGGACTGTGTGTATGGCACCTAATAATGTGGAGTGGCCACAAGAGATCTCTCTCCCTTTCTCCAAAACAACATAGGTCACTTGCCTGTGCAAAGTGATTGGCACTTTGAAGGGACTTTGCCAGTTTTGTCCACATGAAGATGTGGAAATAAGGGAAATTATGGTGGTGTGTGTCAGATTATTTTAAGCTTTTAAAAAGTGTCTCTAACTGTTAGAATACTGATATCCTTTGAACTTAACACTTAGAAATGACTCAGTGTTTCTTTAACTCCCTTTCTTTCAAGCTAACCTTATGATGCATTTTTGTGGCACAGGATTTGTAGTTCTGTCTAAATATACACCACTGACCTCGGGTAGTTCATATTTAAAGTTGCAATCCATGGCAATAATTACAGTGTCATAGTACAGTGTGAGTGGTTAAACTTCAACTTACCTGCTTGTTTAGAGTTTGTCCCTAATAACATTGAAAGGACTTGTGGTTATTTCAGCAGAGATAGCAAACAGAAAAACTTTGTTGCATAAAGTAAAGTAATTCTTGTGAGACCCCCCACCTGGAGCACTGCATCCAGGCCACAGAGATGACCAAGGGTGGGGCTTAGAGTGCTGGGGGTGTTCCCCTGGAGAAGGGAAGGATCCAGGGAGAGCTTGGAGCCCCTTCCAGAGCCTGAAGGGGCTCCAGGAGAGCTGGAGAGGGACTGGGGACGCGGGATAGGAGGGACAGGACACAGGGAATGGCTTCCCACTGCCAGAGGGCAGGAGAGATGGGATCTTGGGCAGGAATCCTTCCCTGGGAGGGTGGGGAGGCCCTGGCACAGGGTGCCCAGAGAAGCTGTGGCTGCCCCATCCCTGGGAGTGCCCAAGGCCAGGCTGGATGGGGCTTGGGGCAGCTTGGGATGGCGGAAAGCGTCCCTCCTCATGGATGCTACATTTCATGAACTACATGAAATAGCATAATACAATTGTGTTATGCATGGGTTTAGGAAAAATTTAAATTGAATATTAAACCAAAAGTCAGTTAAAATATAGAGAGAAGCCTTTCATGAAATATTTAGGAAATTCCATGGCTAAGGACATTGTCTAAAATAAGATTACTTGATTACTTGTCTATGTGTTTTTTCCACCAGAGGGTGCTGCCCGATTTTTTAATGTAAGTTATTTAAGGTGCTGTACATTACAGAAACCTAAAACAGGAACAACAACTAAAAACAATGAGGTTTCCAGACCTTCAAGAGAAGCAGGTGCTGAGCAATTCCATTCTCAGAAAAGAAGGGTTTTACACCCAGGATTTCAGAGGTTGTCCTGCTGTGCTGCAGAAGACCTGTCTGGGCTGGGAACATCATTATTTTACAGTACTTTAAGCATCAGCTTGGAAACTGGCTTAGAAACTCATAATAATTTGGATAAGAAATAAGCAGTCTTCAGGCTGGTTTTTTTCATAATTCTTGTAGTAATATCAGTAACTAATACATTTTTTAAAAGGGACTTTGGGCCATGAACTGCTGTTTTAATGTCCTGACACAGTGATACAGAGGGGAAAATATTTTGCCAGAAAATCTTGTCCCCTTGCTGTGGTGGGAGCAGCTGATGCTGGAAGTTTTAGAGAAAAATGTGTTTAGCTTGGCAGCGTCACTGGGAAAAACTCAGGTTTAATTGGGGTATCTGAAGAAGTTTAAACGGCTGTTTTCGATGGTGACTGAAAACCTTTAGTGAGCAGGAGACTGGAATGACACCTTCTCGCTGCGGGCTGGACACGGAGCAGTGTCTCGGCTCCATCGGGAGCCTCGCTGGGGTCTGTGCAAAGCTGCAGCCCGGACCCAGCCCCGCAGCGGCGCCGCGCGGACCCGGCGCTTCCCCGCAGACACCGAGCGCCGCGTCCAGAGCAGCTGTAAAGCGCTTCCCTCCGCCCTGTGCCTCCGTCAGCCGCTCCCAAGGACCTTCCAGCAGCCCCCAAAGCCTCTTGAACGGCCCTGGGAGGACACACGCGGTCACTGCCGGAGGCCGGGGCGTCACCGCCCGCACCCGAGCCCAGGCCCGAGTTCGGTTTGGGGGTCCCGAGAGGTTCGTCCGTGGGAAGGCCGAGACAGACCCCGCGCTGCCGGGGGGGGCGGATGGACGGGGCTTCACTGGCCCTGCGGCCGGAGCGCGGGGCGATGTCCTGCGGGACACCCGAGCTGTGCGGGACCGCGAGAGTCCGCCCTGCCCGGTCCCCCCCAGCCCGGACACCC
>VXBA01003360.1:212929-242518 GCA_013399895.1 Serilophus lunatus
TCGGGGCGTGTGCCGCGGGCGGAGCTCTGCGGGAACGGGCCCGGCGGGGCGCCCACCCCTCACACCCCCGGGGAGCGCCGCTTGCGGGGGCGCGGGACGCTCTGTCCGCCGGGGCCGCAGCAGGTGCCGGGCCGGGGCCGGGCCCCTTTTCTCCTCCCCGCCGGGGCTCGCCGGGCCCCGCGGCCTCTCTCTCTCCCTGTCCGGAGGGCCCCGCGCCTCTGCCGGCCCGGCCCGTGCGGGGTCCGCGCTGTGGGAGCGGAGCCGCCTGAGCCCCGGGCGGGGCCGCCTGGTGCCGCGGCCTGCGGGAACGCTTTGGGAGCTGCCCTCATGTCCCGTGCAGGTGTTTCAGAGCCGTGGGCGGCCGAGGTGTGTGCTCAGCTCGGGCGGGTTCGGGGCTGTTCCCGCAGGCTGGGGACAGCCCGCGGCTCCGGGCTGTGGGGAGGGACCCGCTCGGGCGTCCCGGCCGCGGAATTGCCGCTGTCCTTCGGTCCGTCCTGAGCCCAGCACGCGGGGCTGTGTCCTCGTGTCTCTGGTACCGAGGGAGAGGAGCTGGAACACGGGCTGATGTTCTTTGCCTCACAGGCAACCTCTGCCTTCCCTGTCCAGCGGATGCTTTTAAAGTCAAAGGTTTTTTTCTTGTGTTGCCCATTCCTGCTGTACCTGACAGTTACTTCTGTTCATGTGTGAGGACAAGACTGTTGCCCATCCACCAGTTTGAAGAAAAATATTGCGAAACTCCTTTTAAGCCAGGTTATTTTATTCATATTTCATATTACCTTATTTTAGTAAAGGGGTGACATCTCAAAGTTGAGGTGGGCAGTAATTATGGAGTTTTTCCTTTGCTGAAACCCTGTAACACACATTTTGACTGTAATTTTGTTTGAAATACTAAAGCAGTGCTAACCCATTTTTAACTTCTCACTTGGATTCTTTTTTGGATTGTTTCATGAGCACTTGCTCAGGCAGGGAGTACCTGCTGGCTGGGTTTGGGGGTGTGAGGAGAATTCTGCTTTTCCAGCAAAAAGTAGCTTTGGTGCCAGTAGGAATTGTGGATACTTCAAATCTGGAGGACACCGTTCTGTGATGTGGAGATTCCCTGACAACGGAAAGGAAATAGGGGCTGGTACAGGCACAGGAGTAACACCATGAGATCTGCAGTGATTTTAAGCTTTATCAAAGCAACATAGGCTTTAATGGGATTTTCATATCAATTTCTATATGAAAGCAGCTGTCTTTAAGATTGTCTTCTCATTTAATGTGTAATTTTCTTAAACATTAGGTGTTACCAAAGTTGGTGTAAGGCAAAAGAAGACAGAAAGGAAGGACTATGCCTGATAGGCATAAACTTCAGCAAAATAAGTCACCTGAACAGTCTTTTTCTCAGCTTTGTTGCTCATCGTGTTTGGTGGAAGAGCTATGACTTTATTTGATGGTACAAAGATAAAACTACTCTATTTGGGGGTTTGTTCTTTCTGCTTTGTTTAGTTAAGCCTTGAGGAAAACCAGGTGAGGATGGTAAATGCTGCTCCTTCATAAAGCCCCTTGAAAGAAGGGAGGGGAACTAATGAGGGACTTGGGCCTTGTGTTGGGTGACAGAGCGAGGGAGAGTCTCCTCCTTCTGCTCCTCCTCCTGTGGTGTGTTCTTTCCTTTTGAGCTGAGGGGTGTCAGTACCAGTGGTACCAGAATGTTTCCACTCATGGCCAGCTCCCCAGAGGTAAAAATAAAGATACCAAAGTGCAGGGATGGAGTCAAGAGGGCCCAGTTTGAGAAGAGCTCAGCGGTAAAACAGGTGTCACTGTAATCCTGTTTTCTGTTCTTTACAGGACTGTCATGCTTTTAAACAAGAGATAAACCTGCTGGATAGCCAGAGCTGTCCCCCACAGCAGCCTGATGGAGGGGTGCAGCACAATGGGTTGAGTGCACAGCTGCCTTATTGCACTGTAAGTGTGCAACTGTTGTGTAATTAGTGCTGACAATGAACTTAGGGGTACTGTGACTGCATTACATGCATATTGCTGACTGCAGTGTGAAAGTTGCATTTTTAACTTTGAGAGAATGTCACTTCTGTGGCATAGATAACAATGTTTGACAGATGCTGATAAAATAATGCCTATCATGATTATTCTCTGCTTGCCTTTGATGGTGTTGGTTTTTTTTCCAGTTTAGTTGATGCGCTGTCTTCAGTTTTGCTGCACAGAGGGCTGCCTATCTAAATGGGTTTGTTAAGTTGGCAAAGAACAGACAACCTCTGGGGGTATGTATGTTTGCATCCTGATTTACCCAGTCTGTAAATGAGATCTGCTGCAGTGTTCCTGTGCAAACAGATAAGGTGTCTCCCTTGTTTTGATTTTTAGCACTCTTTGTTCAGTGCATCACTTTAATGAGTAACTCTTGCAAGTGGAAAGAAATTGTAAGACTCAAAGGCTATGAAAAGAAGCTGTGTATCATTTTAGTAAGTTTTTACCTTTTATTGCCAGCATCTTGAACCCTTGATAATTTTCAGAATTTACCAAGTTTCTTTTTAATCTTTTTGGAGTAAAATATTGCAAGTATGGTGGAGTGTTATTTTGAATCTCTTTCTCTGTGTTTCTGGCAGCCTCTTATTACAGCAGGGTTAGTGTCAGCTCCTGTGTGTGGAGCAATGCTTTGTGCTGGCAGGTGTGGAAATGCTGCCAGTAACTAGTGAGTATGACTTGAAAGGCATAGAGCAACTATCCTTTTCTCAAGGCAGCAAAACAAATGGGTGTGCAGAGAAGTATTTTTTCATGGAAAAAGCAGTGCATTTTTGATGCTTTTGTTACATCTGGAACATTTGGGGGGAAAAACCTGGTTTGATCTTTTTGAGAATGACAGTTTCTAGACTTGCAATCTTCATGGATGAACTGAGTGTTGAAAGTCAAAAAAATTAGTGCCTTTGCTTTCAGATACCAAAGCATTTCTATCTCATTTTAATAAAATGAACATTAAAATTTGGAGTAAAACTGAATTTGGGCAGGATACAAGTTCACATCTGGGTTAGGGTTAGCCTGCTGTTTTGTATTGTGTGTGCTGGCATTCTTGTCATATAAATTCTATTTATTTCCACAAAAACATTTGCTTTGCAGGAATCTCTGTTTTCTGTTTTCAACCAGTGCTGGCTGAGCTGGAACTTGCTGAGTCTTGGGGAGAGCATGTACAAAAGGAATGACTTCATGGCCAATGTGATGGTCACCTCTGCCACTCCAGAGGTACAGTTCTTGGCTTTGATGAGCTCCTCTATCAGAATGGGATGTTCCAGAGCTGGGTGCACCATGCATTCATAAAAGAGCACATTCATACTCCATTAGATATTTTCTCCCTGTGAAGACCCTTTTCAGTTTTTCATTGCCAGGTTTTGGGTTTTGGTTTGCCACATTAAATAAATAAAATAAATAGTCTTCTTCAACAAGTCTACACTATTTTCTAGGTTGTTGAATACATACTAAACGTCACTTTTCTGTGCATAATCCTCTGGTGATTAAAATCTCTTCAGTGCTTCTAACAATTTATCATTGCAATGACAGTCTCTGTGCCAGGGCTTAATGGCTTTGGGGTGAGGAACCACTTGGAAAATCTTGGGAAAGTTTAACAAGGGTGTGTTGGTGCTTTGCCCACGGGTCTGTACACACTGAGGCAGTGCTTCTCTTTCTGAGTTCTGACTTGGCACTTGCAGGATACACCATCCTTGTCTTCCTTTCTGCTGATTCCCCTGTATTCTCTTCCTGGGTTTGACTGATGCCAGTGTCAGGCTCCTCAATCAGGAGTTTCCCAGTGGAATTTCAGGATGTGTCCATTTTCCTTTGTTGATAATGTGGACAAAGCAGCTTGGCTTGGATCTACCCAGTCTTTATCTTGCATATTAAATTTAAATGATCCTACTGAATATGAGGCTTCAAAATTCCATCACATTTCCTTTTGGGTGTCAGTTCCTTTATTTAGTCTGTGATTTTAAAAGTGATTTGCCACAGCTGGAAATTTGGATGTCACTGCAGTATTTGTAGAAGAAAGTCAGAAACATTTGTGAATGGTGCTAAACTAAGTTTAATAATTCAATGTCTGAAATTTTTTGAAGTTCATACATTTTTTGTCATTGCTCAGTGTTTTTACATGTTTATTTTCTGAATTTGAGATGCAGTTCCTTGGTCTGCAGATCAGCCTGCTGTTTTCCCTTTGCAGGGTAGTAGCAGCTCAGATTCTCTGGAAGGCAGAAGCTCAGACTATGCCAACAAAAGCTATGATGCAGTTGTATTTGATGTGCTGAAAGTCACTCCTGAGGAGTTTGCTGTAAGTAGAAGTGTTGTTTTTGTATTTAAATTTGTACAACATTCAGGGCTTGCAGGGTACTGAAAAATACATAAAACCTCTTGTCTTAGAAAACAAGAATCTTTCAAGTGAATTTCCAGTGTACTTGAAAATACATTTCTGATTGTATGAACTTTAATAAAATAAAGATGTCTTGTGATATAATAATTTGGTACAGACCTGACACAGCATATTTATTTTTCTGTGTAAAGCCATTTGAATTATTGCTAGTGTTTTACAAGTCCCTAGCATAGCTTTAAAAATGTTACTGATAGAATCATAGAATCCTAAAGGTTGGAAAATACCTGCAGGATCATCAAGTTGAACCTTTGACCTCATACCACCCTGTCCCCTAAACAAGGTCTGATGCAGTTTTTTAATTGGAACCACAAATCCACATCTTTTCTGCTGGGACATCAGTTTCTCAGAAAAAACAGTTTCTTAAAAGTAGGAGAGAAGATTGTAGAGAGGAAACAATTTGCATTTCTTAGTACCAATTTTTTAGTGCTGCACTGAGAGCAGAGCTGCAGTTTGGACAAACATTCAGTGCAGTGCTTGTCCTTGCCCCTTGTTTTTAACTTTGCAAGTTAACTTGCTGGGGAGCAGGGAGGAGTGAGAATAAAAGCTACTGCACCCAGTTGAATATTTTCATTAATATTCTGAGCATCGAAATGATGTTTTGTTGTTTGGCAGAAATTAGTATAATACCTGTTCACAAAAAGAAATAGATCTTGGAGCTATGGCTACATTATTTGCAGAAGTTTGTCACTTTGGAACAGATCTGATTAGTCTTTTTGAACACTAATACACAGATGAGAGCTGTTGCTAGGTAAAATTATAAAAACACTTGGATGGCAAATCTGCATCAACTGAGTTAAAAAATCATTCTTGTTCTTTCAAGTTGAGATGATCCTTGGGCAAGGACTGCCTTCATAAATCAACAGAGCCACAAGGGAGACAAAACTGGTAAAATCATGTGAAGACATGATTTGATCAGGGTGTGCATATTAAGTCCAAAATAGTATATTAAGTCTTGATTTAATGCTACACTTTGAGAACCTACATGCATGCAGCCATACACCCTTACATTGCTGGAACTTGTGCAAGATGTTTTTTTCTCTCCAATTTCATTTGCCACCTGTAACCACAAGCCAACCAAACAAAAACTTCACCAACCTGCAGAGAAACCAAAAACTTAAATGTGTATCAGCAGGACTGAAAATCTGTGTATGACCCCCCTTAAATCACACTCCAGTCATGACTAATTAACACATAATAATTTATTGCCTTTCAACTCTGTGAATGTCAAGTGTGTGCTTTTCTCTGTGTGAAAGGCAAATGACTCTTCCTGTCATTGCTGTCTGGGCCCTCCTTCATCCTGTAAGAGGAAGACTCTCAGGTACAGGTTTGTCCCTCAGACTGGAGCAAGTATTGAAATCCTTCAGTGGGGACAGCCAGGAGGGACGTGGTGCCACTGGGGGGGTTCTGCCTGGGGAGCATGGGGATGGTTTGTAGCTCCTGCAGGGCAGACAGGACAGTGTCACTGTTGGCTTTTCATATGACATGATTTAAAATTCTTTCTCTATTGCAGAGTCAGATAACACTGATGGACATGCCAGTATTTAAAGCTATACAGCCAGAGGTATGTTTTCTTAAACTCTCTGCTTCCATCTTTGGACTTCAGTGCCCGAGGAAATGTGACCATGTCAATAATGCCTTTTTGTTCAGAGATGCTCACCTTGTACTGCCCTGTTATTCTTCCAGGCTTATTTCTTGTCAGCACTGTGAATCTGTAGCCCAGCCTGAGTTAACCTGACTTATCTGTGAGCAAAGGAGATGCCTGTGCATCTCTGGAGTCTCCCTGTCCTGCTTTGGGTTGAGTGTTTCTTCAGGATAAATTTACCAAATGTAAAAGTTCTCTACTCTCCCTTTTGCTTCTATTTTTCAATGCACATCTGATTTCAGAGTTTGACTTATGCCTCTGGCTGTACCCTGTAGTTTAGGCAGCATCAACCATTTGGTAAGCTTTTAAATTTGTGTAATCATGTTCAAGATTCAATTCTGAGGGAATAAGCCCAAGATTTTACTGTCCCCAGTAGAGCATCTAAGATTCTTTTTCCATATAAGCATATGATTTCCAGTCTCATAAGATCAGCTGTGGAGTGATCATGTGCAGAATCTGCATCTTGACAGATGCAAGTTGGCATTTTTATCTGCAGAAGGGTTAAGTATTTGAGATTCCAAATGTGTTTGGGGTGGGAAGTGCTTTTCCTGGTGCTCACCCAGGCACAGGCAGAGACCTCCAGATCCCTAAAGCAGGTTCCATTTGTCAGCATGTGCAGAGTTCTTTTCAGAGGCAGAATTCTCCTTGGCCAACTCTCCCTTTTCCTGCAAAGGCATCTGAAGTTAGTGGTGCACATTTGGGAGGTTGGACACCATTTTCATTGAAACTGAAATTTGTGGTTCTAAGAAAAATGATTTAGAACTGGTGTTAAGGAGAACTCATTTTTTGGTTTTTAAGGCAATTTTTAAATGTGTTTCCTAGGAACTAGCCAGCTGTGGATGGAATAAGAAAGAAAAACACATCCTTGCTCCAAATATTGTTGCCTTTACCAGGAGGTTTAACCAGGTAAATCATTGGGTTACTGTCATGAGCAGATACTGCCTGGCAATTGTCTTTGGGTATGAACAGAGCTACTCCTGTGGATTCAGACTATCCCTCCAAATCAGGATTAAGATTTTCAAATGACAGTTTGTGTTTTCAGTTCCTTTGTCCACATTTTCATGTTTTTCCACCAGACCATTGGTTCCTCGTGTGTTTTGCTGTTGTGTCTTGGTACTATACCAATTATTTTCCTTTTATTTTTAATGTGTGTTACACTTGCTCATTCACTTATCTTGGTGTTGCCTTACTTTTCTACCTAGCCCTTATACTCAGAGGTAAAGTTTTGGGGCAGTTGGCAGTGATGTAAATGAGCATCCATGGTATCAGAACTCTTTCCTTTCCTTACACTGTTTTCTCCCTGGAACATCTTGAAAGTTTGCAAATATTGTGTCTAATAAAATCCTTTTTTTTGTAAGTAAATGAAATTATGTGTGTTTACAGGTCAGTTTTTGGGTTGTACGAGAAATATTGACAGCCCAGACCTTGAAAATCAGGGCAGAAATACTGAGCCACTTTGTGAAAATAGCTAAAGTAAGTGCAAACTCCTTACACTGTCATTTAAACTCTTCTGTTTCTGCACTACCCCTATAAACCAGTGTTTCAGTGTATCAGCTTTGTTGGCCACATCCATAAGATGAAGGTGTGACAGCTGACCTTTTCTGCAGGATTGGATGACACTACCCTCTTCAGTTTGACTCACCTTGTACTCTGCCTGTGAAGATTGAAAGTGGTTTGAGTTTTTGAAGACTGGCTGTGTGTTGCCAATACCAACTGTGGCTGTAAAATGTTCTGGTTTTTGTCTCTCACCATTTTCAAACTTTTATGAAAATTTCTGGTTTCTAAAAAAACCCCAAAATTCTAAAAAGCAACTTTCTTGTTTCTAAATCAGCTGTTGGGAGACTTGTGTTCCTATTTGTAACAGATACTTGCTGGTGTAAAGCACTGCTGTTAAAGCTCAGTTATTTAAATGACTTTGAGCATGGCATTTTACTCTTAAATTTTATGAAAGAAATATTTTTAAGAGGTAATATATGTCTGCTCCAGACCTTTGGTGTTCTGTTTTGTGTGACCCTGTGTGACACAGCATTTGGATCTCCAAGTCCCCAGTGCTCATCTTTCATGTGTGAAATTGGGGATGTGTGTAGGTAATTCAAATATTTCCCATGTAATAGAAAGCAGCTTTTTTGCTTTATGAATATTTCCAGTCAGTGTCCTGAGCATTTCTGTGCTTATAGAAGAAAATTTATCTGAATAAGTTTCTGACACAAGTTCTACAATGCTGAACTTGGAGGTCCTGGATTGTTCTTAGAAATAAGAGGTATGGTGTTTGTTGGAGTTTTTTTTCTTCTGCAAAAAGAGGAACAGTTCTCTATTTTTTTCTCCTTGATTTTTTTTTTTTCCCTTTCCTTCTTTTCTCTCAATAAAAATCAGATCTTCCTCAAATACTTCTGGGCAATGTAAAAATGGATAACTCAAGAATTAATCCAGCTTCTTTTTAGGATCTACAAAGAAGCTACATGACAGCAATTCTCATTTTTCTATTTCACTGGATCTGTGTTGTAGCATTATCATCTAAGACAGTTTTATCCAAAGTACTGTACAGAGTAAACGTAAAGTATTTTGAAGTGAGGTAAATTTTTACTGTAAAACAGATTACAGAATCAAAAGTTGTTTTAATTCTGAGAGGGTTGTCAGCATCTTTGGTTAATGTTTCAACCTGATTAAACTTTTAATTTCCACAGTTATACTAATTTTCAAGAACAATACCCGGAGTAATTTTTTCCCATTTTCTGTTCCTGAGGGAACAGCCTCAGCAAATCACAAATAAATTAAATGCAGTTTGTACTCCCACAGCTGAAATGCTGATTGTACTGATGGGTGTATTGGGAAAATTGGCAACTTCTGAAGTAGTCCTAAGAACTTTGCACATGAATTCAGCCCTGAGTAACTTTGTTCTCTGCAGCCATGGATGGAAACATTTTATTTGTGAAAGAAATGATGGTTTATTGATGCAGCTTTGAGAGTAATTAATTCTGCTTCCCTTTTTGGTGGGCTAAAAGTGATTATTCCCTTTTTTCAGAAGCTTCTAGAACTGAATAACCTTCACTCCCTGATGTCTGTGGTGTCAGCCCTGCAGAGTGCTCCAATCTTCAGGCTGACCAAAACCTGGGCTGTAAGTGTTGCCTTGGCCATTGTCACTTCTGTTCTTCCTGCTTTGGGTTCTGGGCTTTTCTGAGCTCTTTGGGATTTGCTGAGCTGTGAACTCTGGGAGAAGGTTCTCTGGTGTTCTCGTTTATTTGGTAGTAGGAGTAGGGATCTGCTGTGTGTTCTGTGACAGGAGAGTTCCTGTAAATTCCCTGTTTTCCTCTGTGTTCTGGAAGCCACTGATTAAATGCTCAAGAGGACTTCAGTTGATAAGTAATCTTAAAAGACCCTCGTGCGGAATGTGAATCAGTGTCCCTTTGTCCAGAACTGTGTGTCATTTAATACATTGCCCAAAAGGAAAAGGCATGTTACAGATGTATAAGCATTAATTTTCTGATTATTGTGCAATGGATTTCAATTTTTGCTTACTTTAGAAATTAAAAACAGATAATTCTGTTTTCAGAAACTCCATCTCTTGAGGGCAAAATTTCTTAGCAAAACTTACAGTAAATTTAAATATAAATACAATTACAAGTTAGTCTTGCTGTATATAATCTGTAGCTATACAAAGGATTAGGTAATTCTTTTTACTTCAGTGTTCCATTCAACACATTAATTGTTCCAACCTTACAAATAAAGTCTTATGAAGTCTTATCTAAGTTTCTCAAGCTTTTAAAAAGCTTGTAACTTTTTTATGGTTGGATTGTTCAGAATTAGGCAGTAGTCTAATAAAAAATGAAAATAATAAAATAATAAAAAATACAAAAGTAAGTGCCCACTGTTTTGAGCACCTTAATGAAGTTGGAACTTAAACAGGGAAATTTGCTCCTTTGTGAGACAGTGTGTGACTAATTTGACTTGGAGAGGTTTTTATATGTGCTTTATATATGTTTTTATAGCTACAGTTGCATGTTTATTTTTCAATCTTCTGTCACTTTAAGATTTTTTTTATTGCTAAATGCTATGCTGGTTTTCCCTAGTAAGTCTAATAACAGGAAATGTAGGCTTAATATGACAATGATTTACTTTCCTTATATTTTTTCCCAGAACTTTCTGTCATGAATTTATTTAGAGCATTTTCTATTGCGGTTTATACTTTTACATTCAGGGTACTATAGCAATTGTGGTAAATTTATCAGAATGTTGGTGACTGTATAATGTTTTTTCTCTAAAAATGTAGTGTTGCTGAGGTTATTCATAACTGATGTACTGATATGGGAACCCTTGACAAATCATTCAGAAATAGTGGTCATATTTGTTCATAGAAATGCTGAATTACTTCTTTTCTTCTTAACAGGTGGCATGTTTTCAAACATTGTGCTGGTTTGGGTGCTGATGATGAATTTAATCCTTACTTGAGTGATTCAACAAGTTATTGATTGCTGTTGCCTTTGTGTGGATTTGTCTCTTGAAGCTTTATGGTCTTTTCTCTGTAGCTTTTGAACAGGAAGGACAAGGCCACCTTTGAGAAGTTGGACTATCTGCTGTCCAAGGAGGAGAATTACAGGAGGACACGAGAGTACATCAGGAGCCTAAAGATGGTTCCCACAATTCCATATTTAGGTGAGTGCAAACAATTACCTCCTTTATCTGCAGCTCATGGGCTGACTGGTACTAATGCAGCATCTTGTGCACCTGCAGAATACTGGAGATGGAAGGGATGTTTCACTCCATTTCCTAGTTAGAAAAATTAGGTCAGGTTGAGATTTTTAGGGTTATGTGGATGTTTATGTACTTTTGGAATGAGTATTTATCTCAGATGCTGAATGAATATATGTGTAATACAACATGAAGTTGTATTAAAAAGGAGACCTGTTGTTAAGATGTTGTGCAGTGTTGACATTTTCTCCTGTTCTTTTGGGCCATGCACCACCCAGCCTTTTGGTGAACTGGATTTTTGGTCAGTGTTTCATCTGAGAATACTTCTGCACTAACAATGTTTGTTATTAGTGAATGTAGTCCAATCTATTAACTATTTTATGGCTTTCTTAGTGATTTGGTATGATGCTAAACTGGAGCTAAAAAGGATTTAAAAGTGTTTTTAAATCGCTGATCCTGGATTAGAAGAGCTCAAGAATTCTGTTCAGGCTTCCTGGGCCAGAATTTCTGTCTCTGTATTAGTGATCCCCAATATCTTAATGAATTCTTCTTCATGAACTCTGGCACTCTCTCTTGAAACACATGTAAACTCCTTGCATGCTCAGCATGCAGCTGACAGAATTTCCTCAGCTCTGTCTTGTACTACATTCCTTGTTTGAAGTGAACATGGTACTTTCTGCCTTCAGTAAATAAACCCTGCCCCTGTCCCTTACACAACTTGAGGCCACTGCTGACATGGACTGCAGCCACTCTCCCCGCTGAGTTACTGCTCTTCCAAAAGGGAGAGTCCCTATGATTGTACAGAGGCCACTTGGCATCCTTGACAGCCTGCCAGAGCAGTGTTTCAGTCCTGGATCCTTTTTTAGGAGGAGAGAATACACATGCACTGCCTGCAAAATTCAAGGTAGAAATGCAGGTTAGATTTATACAGTTACTTCCTGAAGTTTTTTGTGCTCTGCTTAATAATGCCTAATACTCTGTTAGCTCAAAGTTTGGTAACAATCAGGAACTGTTTGTTGTAATCCCAAAGTGATATCTTCATTGGCAGTGGACAGCTGGCACTTCTTTCACTATTTTATGTAACACTTTCTATAGATTTTTCTTTTCCTGTTTTACGGTCCCAGCAATTTGCCTCATAAATCCTTCTGCAGTTCCTCTTAGTCCTTTTCTTTACTTCCCTGAATGTCACTATCATGAGCAGATTTTTGTTCCATTGAGTATGGTGAACAGCATGAGTCCCAGCACAAACTGATGTGGATAACAGCCAGCACTGCTTATCTAAAATATTTCTTATTTAATACATTTGATTGCCATACTTAAAAAATGTGTTGAAAGCTTGGAATGAGTTACTGAAACTTCCTAGAAAATAATTTCAGGTTTAAAGGAAAGTTGACCTTATCAAAAGAGAATATTCAAAGGGGGTTATATTCAGTTAATAAATATATTCTCTAGGAAGACAGCATTACATATTGAACAATTTCTTTAGTCTGTTCAAATGAATAAGTAAATTGATAGATAATGTTGGGAGGATAGTAAATACAAAACAGCTGAATGAGAGTAACATGGTCTGAAGAGTTTGTGGGGGTCCCATTTCATGCTGAAGAGCCTCTTGTCTGACTGCAGGGCAGTGAGTTATGAGATAGATACCTGTTTGCATTCCATCTGTGGCAGGCTGAGATTGTTTGAAATGAGCTGGAGGGTGCACTGGGAAGTTAAACAGCTGCTTGAGTTGTCCAGGTACTCTGGTGTATAGAATGAGCTTAGCCTTGTGTAAGACATGTTTAATACTATCCAGTTATTAGGACATTAAACCAGATGTAAATAATATTTCTGAAATTAAAGTATTTCTGAAATTAACATGTGTTACAAGTGTAATAAAAGACTTGGGCAATGAAAGTGAGAGGAAAGGTCCTACGTGTTAGTGGGTTACAGGGTTGAATCTGGAGTCCCTGCTGGTGTCTAGGCAGCCTCCTTGAGACTTTGAATCCTCCTGCTTATGTTGTATCTCGGGTTTCATCCATCAGAGACCCTCTCCCTGCTAATTAGAAAGACTAACAGTGTTGCTGCTCTTTTAAAGTAAGGTTTTCCCTTCATCCTGAGAGGTGCAGATAAACCTTTGTGTGGTCACTTGAATACAGGAGATTACAACCTTAGGCTGTAGTGTGAGAGACTCATATATTCCTTACTGCGTTTAAAAGTACCATTAAAACACCCAACAGCTGCTTTGTTTCCAGACACGTGTTCCAAGTGTAAAAAGAGAGAAATCAATCAATCAATCAGTCAGGAGATTGGCAGGGCTGTGATGTGCACTGTTGGAAGCATTGAGCCACAGCCTGATCTCAGAAAAAACAGCAGTCCCGTTGTTTTGAAAATTCCTGGGTGTAGTGGCTACCTACAGCTTTTTCCTTTTTCCTGTTTCCCTTGCTGATGATCTTTTAGGTTGTATCTCTATGTCACAGGACAAAGATGAGTGTGCTCTGTTACAATCTGCAGGATTCGGGGAATTGTGGTGGTTTGTTCTGTTGTTTGTTATATTCTAAGAAAAAAACAATGGGGCTAATGCTGAAAATTTTGAATGCTAATAGAAGAGTTTCAGGAAAGAATTGTTAGGAAATATGTATACAAAACAATAGTTGTGTTCTGGAGTCACTTCAGACTTGTGAGAGTGTGTTTTGTCTGAGTGCTGTAGGTGGAGCTCTACTGTTTCATTCCTGATACACAGATAATGGATTAGTTGACAGCACTTTCTTTATCCTTCTGAAAAAGATATAGACCTATTTCAAAAATTCTGAAGAGCAATCTGTGTTTCTGGGAGTTTGCTGTTGCAGAACTATTCCTGTGGTACTTCTTGAAATGAAGGTGGACTACAGGAGAACTGAAGCTGTTAGAGTTCTGCTCCGTAGTGCTGCAGTTCTCTCCTGTATAAACTCACTTGAGGTGCTCTGCTAATGATAGGTGTGTAAGTATATTTTATATGATTTTTAGACAGCATAATGTTGTCAGAAATGTACTCTTGGGGAGTGATGAAATAAGAATATAATCGAAACAATTGGAAATAAAGAGGGAAATGGGAAAAACTAAGGCCCTTCATGGTTTATAGTAGTGACATCTATAGTAGCTGGACCTAGTGCAAATAGTTCTGTTGTGTGAACTTCAAAGGGTAAAAGCATAATGATATTTTGCATCTCTGTGATTCTGCCAATATACTTCCCAATAACTTCACTATGTAAGTTCCAAATTCCTATGTTTAATTGTTTCTCATTTGCCAGCCTCTGTGTTTATTTAAAATTATTTTATCCAAATTCCATGTAAAAATTAAGTTCTGTTCTCAGATGTGGTATCTCCAGGTCTTCATAAACTGACTTTTGTGCATTACCCTTTTTTATTACATGTAAATCACTCACCTTCTAGGTAGAAATGTTAAGAAATACAATTATTTTAACAAAAGCCTCTCAGCTGGGACATGGGTTTGAAGCCTGTCCTGACTGTATACCATGAAGATGTCCCTGTAGCAATGTCTGCAGCTGCCTGACAGCATCTGTAATAGTTCTTCTGGGGAATGCCTCACCCCTGAGGTCTGCACAGTGGACACCTGAAGTGTTCTCTGCATTCCTTCCTCAAGCCAAGCGTGAAGTAGCCTTGATGCTACCGTCCTAGTTGGTAGAGCACTCTCAGCCAGGCTCTAGGGCCCCTTAATATTTCTTACCTAAAGCTTAAGTCTTGTCTAGAGCTCCAGCTAAAACAGTGGAAGGTAAAATTTGAAAACTGTGTGGAAATTCAGTATTTTTCTCAGCTGAAAATTGTTTTGCTTTTGACGTTGCAATATTTTAGCACTTCACACCTGTGAACAGGAGTTGTGTATCGGGGTTGACTTGGGTCACAAGGCAGAGTGATGTAAAGTTCAGGAGTCCCAACTAAAACAGGATGAAAATCTGAACGTGTCAAAATAACATTTGTTGCTTTATTAAAAGATTGCAATATTACAGGAGTAATCTAATATATTAAACCCCCTACTTTCAGTTATATACAGCACATGCTACATTGCACATCATACTGTGGTAAAGCACTGAGGAGGTAATGAGGGAAAAGTATGCAAGCACACAAACACACAGTAAGTGTCTTTCAGGCTTCATGAAAAATATTGAACTTCCAGAGGCTTTTACCCTGCCTCTTTTATGCATTCTTTAACTTAGATTTTTTTTTGTAGTAATTGCTGTTTTGAAATGGGTGTATAAAAAAATCTGCTCTAGAAACCTATCTCAGAAGAATATTAGAATTAATTCCAGTCTGTATTTTGTGTGACTGACCTCTAAATATAGATGAACAAATCTATTTAATAATTTGCTATTAATATGTTACAACTGTGAAATATGTTAAAAATAACTTCTTTTGGCTACAGATAACTTCTTTATATAATTTTCATCTATAGGCTAAGGATATTAAATAGCTTATAAATTGGTATCCATCATTTGCCTGCAAAGTTGGACGGTCTCTTTAATTTATATCTAACCATTTCTGGTTACAAAGGCTACACAGCAGGTAATGACTGAAGTCAGGTACAAAATACCATGATAGTTGTGTAATAGGACATCTTGGCTATATAGCACATGGTACCTGTTGTAAATCAGGATTAATTTCCATATGCAAGTAGCTATTTCATTGTGGTAGGAAAAATAGTTGGTGTTTATAATCCAAAATATTTGAATCAGTGGTAAATTCTAGTTTGTAGGAGCAGGTTACTAAAATGCTCAAAGTGAAGGGGAAATACCAGATTTATCATGACAATAATGATTTGAGTATCTTCTCTCAGAACAGAATTACATAGTACTGACTTTATTCATGGCTGTTAACAAAGATTACACCATAATAATCACACTAATGTATATACACCATCTACACTGATCAAGGGATATGATTTCCTCTGTCAAATGATTGCTCATAATAATAAAACTCTTGCTGTACAGTTTGTAATATTTCCTGTATTTGAGAATATTTATACATAACATACAAAAATATTTAAATGTTGTGGCAGTATTTTTACCATCCAAACTTAATTTACAGGGAATAAAAACCAGAAAGCTATCTACAGTTCCTGTAAACTGCCAGTTCTGCTAGTATCAAGAAGTGTTTTGAATGTTATTTTAGTTCCTTTTTTTTTTTTTCCCCTGGGGTGATTCTTGAAAATACAATATACAAGCCCTTGTACGTTCCCAATAAATGTACAGTATCTTACATTCCTCATTTCTGGGAAGATAATTCCAGGTAATAGCATTGTCTGGCTGTGTGATTGTTAGAAAAGGAAAGCAAAGCCAGAGAAGGGTTATCAGTGAAATGTGTTGGGGTTGGGTCTTATCATCATGACCACTTTCTTGAGGGAGTAGGACCCCCCTCTGAACTCGGCCCAGTACACCCCGTCCTGGTAGCGGCTGCGGTAGTGCCCGCCCCGGTACCACACCCCATTCAGGTTGGAGTGAGCACAGGCATTGTACCACCAGCCTCCCTTCTGGTAATGGGCACAGTTACCTGCAAAACAGAATTACAGTTCAGGCTCAGAAGGAAATGAGCTAAGCACAAAACTGTTTAAATTTCACAGAAAGAATAATAAAATATTGGAATAGTCTGCCCGGGGAGGTAGTGGAGTCACCATCCCTGGATGTGTTTAAAAAAAGGCTGGACGTGGCACTTGGTGACATGGTCTAGTCTAGTCGAGGTGTCAGGGCAAGGGTTGGACTCGATCTTGGAAGTCTCTTCCAACCTGGTGATTCTGTGATTCTGTGAAATACGTGCGGAACATGCAGATGCCCTGTGGTACTGTGGTGAGCTTAGGCTTCTCCAGGAAGCAGCTCAGCAGTGAGGCTCTACAGGTAGTCGTTATTACTACTCTCCCTTGGTGGAAAATTTGTGTGTATTTACTGTCCTGAATAACTCTCCACAGCGTATTTCATAGACTTGTCTAGTCTAAGTGAAATTTTGTTTTGGAGTTGTTATGTACAAGGGGTTGACTCCTCAGATTGTGCTTCATAAGGTGCTGATTGAGAAATCATTTTGAAACTGCAAATTTTTGTGTGTGTGTATTACCATAAATATTTATCCTTTTTCAAAAAAAAAAGAAAAGAATGGTGTGGGTGGGAGGGAAGGGCCAGAAAAGGCAAGGCAGGTGAGGCCCATACCTGTGTACACGTCGTGGTCCCTGTCCAGGGTGGTGAACTGTTTGCCGTTGTGCCACGTGAAGGAGTCGCCGGCGTTGCCGTTGTAGCGGCCCAGCCGCAGCCTGTAGTACTCGCTCTCGGGCTCCAGCCTGAAGCTGGCATACTCGGCAAACACCTTCCGGCCCGACCAGTCCTCCATGGTGATCAGCAGCTTGTAGTTGCCTTGATTTGTTAACCAATAAATGTTTTCTAATCCGAGCCAATACTCCCCATCTATGTTACCAAATCCTTGCTGTGAAGGAAGCAAGAGAAGCATGTCAAATATTTTGCATCTGTGTTAAGGTAAATCTGAGTGCGTTCTTCACTAGAAATCTGCTGTAATTTTTTATGCAGACTTCCCCTTCTGCAAGGGTAAACACAAGTTCTTTTTCAAGCAAGCTCTTGGCCAGATTTTAAAATCAGTCTTTAGACTAACTCTCCCAGTAATTTTTAGAGGGTGTAAAGCATGAATCTGCTCACTTGTCCTAACCTTGTATGTCTCCCAGTTCCTGAAGAAGTTGACGGAGCCGTCGAGCCGCCGCTGGATGACGGTCCAGCCCCCGGGGTCGTGCCTCTGGTCACACCACACCTGCATCAGCTGGTTGGTGTTCTCTGGTTTCACCAGGTAGATGGAGCTGGTGTCATGGCCATCTTCCAGTGCTTGTAGACAGTCTCTCCAGGGCCCTGTGTCAAAACAGGAGGACTCTGCATCAAACTGCCCTTGAGCAGATCTTTACTGCAGGCCAGTATTTGAGTAGGTAGTTTTTCAAAGTAGATTGGTTTTTGCTGAGTAGTGCTTGTGTTTTTCCTCTTACTGAACATACAGTGTCCACCAAGTGTTTTCAATCATTCCTTTATTGTAACTTTAATTCTGGAACATTTCACTATAGATCACTGATAAAGGCAAATTTGATGTTGTTGTTTTTTAAGGCAGCTGTACTTTTATGATTGATTATATCTTAAAGAAACTAACTATGTATGACTCCAGGGACAAGTATCAAGAATTTCCTGTAGAAAACAAACCAGTAAGCTTGACCTTTATTCTGTCTTTGAGAAATTCATCTTTTTAGATTCCTAAAAACATAATTGGCACAGATAAAAACATTGGAACTGACAACATCAATTCAAATTGTAGATCTTACTGTTGTCACCTTAATAAATGACAACACAACACAGAAATGAAGTTTTTTTAACATGGAGTGCCTGGGAGAGAAATTTTATATAAATGAGAAGACTTTTAAAATATGTTGCATTCACAGAAATTACAGTTAACACACTCTTATTCTTAGAAAGAGAATGCATTTTTTTTTTGACTTCAGTAGCACCCATACAGAGCTTACTCCTTTTGAAAATATCTTATATTCATGGTTTTAAATTTTCTGTATTGGGAAAACAGATTGCATTTTAATAAGTCCGAGAAATTTAGATATAAATGATTTAGAAGTCTGTGTTGATATCTGCTGATAGGAAGCAAAGCAATGCTTTGTTCTTGTTGCCTCAGTTATTTTCAGAGGCTGTCCCTGGAGCTGTGCTTCTAAGCCCCTTCTCCATCTGCATTGTGGCTCACTTCAGATTTCTGGCAGTCCAGATGCAGATGCAATGCTCTATCACAGTTATATATCTCATTATGAGAGGTGAGAGAAGAGAAACGTAGTGAGCACTGGTAATTTAGTTTGCTCTTGTTGATTTTATCACAATGTGTGTGTAGTGGCACTTATTAAACATAAAAAAGAACATTAGGTCAAAGTCATTATTGAAGAAACTCCTAAAATAGCCAACCAAAGAGCTTTGATCTTGTCTTTGTAAACGTTTATAGCAGTATACGATGTAGTATTTACAGTCTTCTAATCTTGCAGTTTCTTTAGGTCGTGTGGCAGCAGTGCTCTAGTGCACATGGTTCTTTTCTCTGAAAATGATTTAAAATTAAAATAACTATTTCAAAGCAGAGTTTGCTACTGCTTTTCCATGACAGGTGTTTTTTTTTGTCAGATACTAACTTTCCAAAATTTTGACTGAGGTGTTCCCTTGAAAAAGAATACCCTGACTTTCAGGTAGGTAGTTTTGATAAAGTTGTGTCTAGGGAGTCAGAATCACAGAAAGACTTGAGTTGGAAGGGACCTTAATGATCATCTCGTTCCACTTTCCTCACATGGGCAGGGACACTATGTAACAGTGTGGGCAAAATTAAGCTACTTAGAGTAGTAGGACTGCAGTAAGTCTGTGATCAGGAGAGAGTTCTGCACTGCTCCACTGCTTTGTGAGAGAGGAAAGCTGTCTGCAGAGCAGAAGAGGGTGTTTAATGTTTTTCTTCCGTTTTGCTTCAGTTTTCATTGCACAGATGGTTGGTGCAGCCAGGAGTTTTGGTAAAGGCTGAGGACTCGAGACAGTTGAGAAAGGGTTGGATAAAATATGGGCGGATTTTTTAACAGTTGCTGGACAGTTCTGGTGGTGGGTTTTGTTTGGTTTGTAGGATATTGCTTCTGGGTTTCTGCCAGGTCCTTCCAGGCATGGCTAAAGCATTGCTTTTGGCATTAATTGTAGGGAGAGTTTTGAGATGTGCTTTCAGAATGGAGAACATTCTGGAGGATGAGGAAAAGCTACTAAATGTTCCTTGCCCAAGAAGAAAGGTGAGGAAAGAGGAGGAAGATACCCTATAAATGAAAGGTTAGTTAGTTTAAATTCAGTTGTTGGAAACTTGCTTTAACAAATCAAAATCTACTAATGAGAAAATAAGGAGAGAAATTAATATTGGAATATGTTTGTGCAGAAGCAGCATGAAGCTTCTTTTCATATAAGTTGCATAATCCAGCAAGAAGTAGTGGATGTCAAATCTTATCTTAACAGTTGTGGACTGTGGAAGGGACCTCTGGGGATCAATGTGAAAAATAGGTGAGGATCTGGGAGTTCTGCAGGGTTCCAAATGGATCTGAGTGAGTGTTTGACTTTTCAAAACAGGAACATGTATGAGGGTGGATCTGCAAAAGTACTCTGCACATGAAGTAACTTTTTTATTCTGTGTGAGAGTGGAGCCTCAGCTCCAGTTCAAGCAGTGAAAGCATGCTGAGGATGTGGAGCAATTACCAAGTTTTTGAATGAGTGTAACAGGAAAGGGAAGGGTCTTCAGAGAATGCTTGAAAGGTGTTCCACTTACAGAAAGATGGAGAAATACTGTACAAAGCTTGAAGCTATTTTGAGGTGGAAGTCAAAATGTAATTATTAGCAGAGTTGTAATAGACTTTCTTTCTTACATAGAACATTAGAGTTATGATATTTTTGGCAGAGGTTCTGCATGCCACAGTGCAAGCTTTGGTGAGCTCATCTTTGGCAGTAATGCGAAAATACTGCTTTGTAGCAAAGTGTTTTAGAGACTTTACAGACTTTAGGGAATCAGTCCTTTGGGCTGAAACACCTGCCCAAGTTTCTTTCATTGTGAATATTTCCATGGTGAAATGAGGAGGGAGTCTGTGTTTCTTTTTTTCTTTTTTTTTTTATAATTCTAAAGAGTTTGTTGATGTCTTTTGGAATATATTTTCAGTAGCCACAAAATGCATGTGAGTGCAGTTCCCTTCTTCAGCTTTGAGTTCAGAGTCTGTGCCACCTTTATCTTTTTTCCAAAGCAAGTCTGTGTTGCCCACACACTGAACAACAGACTTCTCTTGTATCAAACTTCTCTCTGAACTGTTGTTTGGTTTATTAAAATCTGTGGGACCGTAGATGAACCTGAATTCTTTCCCTGTTGTTTTTGTTACCATGTAGCTCCGTTGACAGATCTAACACGACTTCAGATCTTCCCACCTTCCTTGTGGCAGAATTCCTAGGGCTTTAGTGAGGGCTGTATAGTATCCCTTACTATTCCACCCTAACCCTAACTTGAATACTAAGATTTCTCTGTGGGTCATCATTTATATCTAATATCAATGGTGGGTTTATCTTGACAAAGTAACATGAGAAATATCTGTGGGGCTAGTGTGTCTGTATCTTAGAGAGAAATTTTTGCTTTCTTTCTGTGCTTGTGCTACAACATGTTTGTAGAATACAAAGGATGGTCACATCAAGATAGACAACAAAAGATCCAAGAAATCTCAATTAGTTCAAAACAATTAATTTCCATTTAACTAAATAAATTCTGATTGCATTTTTGACATTACAGTTAAAATGTTACTCACTGCATATTAGCACAAACTAATGGAGATGTGTCAATAATAGTACTTACCAGATGGTTTGTCGGTTGAAGTTGGAATACTGGTAACTGCAGGCATGGTTGGTAGGGTGGGAGGCAGAACCTTTAGGTTCTGGTCACTCTGAATCTCGTTAGTGGATATCTGGTTATTGATACGACTGTAAGGAGGAGGCTGGAACACCTTGTGTGGGGGCTGTGGGGTTTGTGGCAGTGCCTTTATGGGTGGCATTCTCTGGCAGTGTTCTTCCAGCTGGGCAATGATCATGGACTGGTTATTGGCAATGGACATCAAATGTTGGTACTTGTGCTCTAAGTCTTTGTATTTGTTTGCCAGCTGCAACATATCTGCAGTTTGGTTCAAAATCTTATTTTCAAGTTGAGAAAGTTCTAAGGCATTGTCACGTTTCCGGATGATTTCATGTAACAGCTGCATGTAGAGCTGTGTGACACGAGAATTCATGTTTCTGCTCTCTTTTCTTAAGAGTTTAACTTCATTAACAATTCCACCATCCACCTCTACCAGTTGCTGGAGCGTTTCTATTTGTCTCTTTTGTTTTAGGAGTTCATTGTTAAGTAACTGTAATTCTTGTTTGTTTACCCTGTTGTCAAGTAGAACTTCAGGCTCCTTAGAATTGACACAAATGGCACCTGTCACTCTCTGCTGAGGTACAATGAAGGTGTAAGTGCATTTGTCCTGCATGTCACTGGAGCGTTTGTACCTGTTCATGTAAATGAATTCTTGCTCTGTGTCCTTGTCATTGCCTTCAAATTCCTCTGCTCTGCTTGTAGTAACTCCCACAACAGTTACCAGCATTAAACAGATGAATCTTGTCATCATGATCCTCTACTTCTGGTCAAATATTCTTCTGCAAAGAACTTTTTAAAATCTGTTAAAAAAATAAATTTAATAGTAAGTAACAAATAGGAAATCGTTGTGGATTTACAGATGATAGTCTCTTCTAAAACTTAAAAAATAGTACATCCTAACTGTGTGTATGAATGGGATATTTTTTTTGTCAAGCCTGAATTTATGTTGGCTAAAGTGGGCATCCTGGGGAAGAGTTGTATCACCCTGTGCTCACAACTGAAGTTAATACTTGCTGGTTCATCTGAAGCCTGCCAAGAACCGCAAGAAGCTGAGCAGTAACTACTGGGAGTTGAACTGTCCCTTCTTCCAGACACGTACTACAAAATTTTCAAGATTGGTGTTTGCATTTCCATATGAATTACATTTTCCCTTTCTTACAGTTACAAATACAGCCTCTAAATGTAAACAGAATGGAAGTTAATATGTGTATTAATGCTGCTAAAAATACCAAATAGCTCATTTGGAGTATTTTATAACTGCACATATATTACAAGAGACACAGCTTAGGTGAAATGTAAAAAATTTTATTTTACTCAGCACTCTTGAAACTCTATAGCTTAAAAAAAACCCACAACCAAAAAACCCCTTACTTTACATTAATCCTCAATAATTATAAACTAAAAACTCTGTGACCCCAATATCGTAGGCAGGAAAATCTGTTGCTTTGCCAGACTAATGAACTTTACAACTGAAACATTTACTGGGACTCACTTGAGACACTGCTTTTACACTCAGCCTGGGCCTCTCACTTCACAGTCCCTTTTTGGAAGGTGAAGGATCCCTGCAGATGTGCCTCATGGACAGAGGTGGTGCACAGCAATCCAGATCAGCTGGTGGCATCACTGGCACCCTGCACCAGTTCCCTTTTTGGTGGCACTACCTGAACTCTGGTTCTCCATGCCCGTTCATATTCAGGGTGGAAAGCTGAGGCCTTCACAGTCCCTCAAAAAATGAGTCAGTGCCAGAATTTGAAAGGCACCATTAGACTGAGGAACATGAGCTTAGCATTGTCCCTGCTGCCAGGGACACAAACCACTCTCTCAGCAGCTACTTGAACAGGACTTTGACATCACATATTTCTAAAAGCTCTTTGTTGTAGAATTTTAATAATCATGTATATACAGCCTGGTTTTCTTAAATAAAATGAGGGGGAAAAATGTAATATGGAGCTTTTTCAGTATGACTGTTTGACACTTTTTGAAACCAAGGTGCTGTTGCCATCCTGTTTGTGTTTGCCTGTCAAACATTTCACTTGGAGCAGCAGTATAAATACCTGTCACCTTACTGCTTGACCATTTTCAGTACAATGACGTTTCTTAGATTGTGTGGCCATGTGATGGTGGTAACAGCTGTGATCAAAGGCAGTGAGTCCAGCTGAGCTGGACACTGGCAGAGGTGCTGCATGCAGAGCAGCAGGAAGAGAAGCCTCCAGAAGAGAAGGTGAAGGAGATGTCTCACTGCTGTCCTCAACCACTTAATCAGTGTTGGTAGAGAAGATGGATTTTTTTTTTGGTGAAAATATACAGTAGATACAGATTACCTCAAGAAAAAATTGGGGTTTATTAAACAAAGTCCTTCAGCACGAGGATGCCCAAGGACTGAAGCAGTCACCCACAGAGGTGGTGGAATCTCCACTTCTGTAAGTACACGAAGCTGTGATTTAGGCAAGGCTCTGAGCAGTTTGATCTAACTCTGAAACTTGCCTTGCTTTAAGCTCAAGGTGAGGTCCCATCCACTCTAAACTGTTCTATGATTCTAGGCAGTGTTGACTTTTAAGAGATTTTTTTTAAAGGCTCAAGGTAATGATGGATATGCATCCTTAATTATTCACGCAAAGAAGAGAGATGGTTGCCACTCATTTTTCAGTTTTTGTGAAATCAACCATAGATGTTTCTGTAAAAGATTCGGAGAAAAGTGATCAGGACTTGACCTTAAAATTTTTGAATATATACTTTTGCCTCAGTTTCTTATTTGGAATAAACTCATTTTCATTTTGCAAATAAAAAGAAATGTTGCTTGAAAACATGTCAGTTGAACGTCTGGACATGTTTTTTTTGACATGGTTTCTCTAAATAAAGGAATGCTATTTGGAGCCCTGGAAAATAAGGACCATAAATTCATCCCAGACAGCTTTAACTTGCATAATCAGCATTTGCACAGCAGGTCACACTTGGAAAACCTGGCAGTTTTCCAGGCCTCATGTTTCTGCACAGATGACTGGTTTTGCAAATGTCTCTTGCACATAGGTGTATAATGGTTTTGTTTCCTTGCTGGAATTTCCCCTCTGTAAATCTGCAATTATTGTGACCACTGAAAAGAAACTAATTTTTCCCTTCTGTTTTTGTTACAGCATCTCCTGTCTTTAATTGAGCACGGGGGTTGGGGTGCACATTCTTTTCTGAGCCAAAGAATACAAAGCATCATATAACTAATTTTCTCCAGTTTTTTTAAGAAGTATGTAAGAAAATAATGGAACAGAGTTCATCAGCCTCATCTTAACGTGTCATCTTAACGATCCTCTAGTCCCACTGCCTGACCATTGCAGGGCTCTGGGGAGCCTGTGGTAGGGTTTGATCAGTGGTTGCAGAAGGCAAACCACCAGGGAATGACATCAGCGTGATCAGACTGTGCTGAAACATTTCTCTGGCATGGTCTTGCCTGCATGTCAACTTTTCTAAGTGCTTTTCTTACAAGAAAAAAGAGCAGAAGGAAAGGATATTTGTAAAAGAATGCCCCAGTACAAAGAGAAATAATCATCAGATGTCCTTCCTGCAGTCCCTTTATCACAATGTCTTATCATCTACTTCTTTGGTTAAAAAAGGGTTTAGAATGAGGCTTCTTTGTGGCACATTGTGAAAGGACCACATAAATAAAGGGCATTTCTTCCTTTCTGATGTTGGATTAAAGTATAAAGTTCATAATCAAATACTTGTTTGATTGATCTTTCAGGGAGAAAAAGCTTGCTGGAGTGGAGGAAGTGGGGAGAGAAGCCAATGGAACAGTTTTAAGGAAGGATTTAATGCTTTTTAATATCTTCCTCTTGTTGAGTAGCAGAGTGTCAGATTCTTAGGACACTAGGATTCCTTCCCATGTGAGCAGAAGATGATATTTGATGTCTAGGACATCAGCTTTCAGTTTTTTCCTGTTGCACTTCTGCCCAGTGATTGATGCTGTCTGTACCTGACTGGTGCCATTGCTGATCACTCACTTCTTCCTGTTTCTTTGGGTTAGCCCCCCCCTTCTGCCCCCCTTCAGCAGCAGCTCTTCTGCAGGGGACTGAGGGGGGACTGTATGACAAGGGCCACATTTGTCCCTAGTGCAAAAATCCCATTTAGGCAGCTGTAGACTTTGCTACCTAAAGCATGCTTGCAGATTTGGGGCAAATTTTTTTCATTGCTGGAAATAGAGCCCCTTATCCTAATGTGTGCTGATAGAACTTTAACATACAAGCATACAAACAAAAACCAAGTGAAAGAGGCACACTTAAAAAGAAAGGTGTTTTATTTCAATTAAACATCAAATGGAACTTCTAATCAGAAGAAATATAGAAGTTTGAAGTAATTTCATTCCTAGATTCTGGTTGTTCCAGACTGATGTGACCATAAACTGCTTTTCATGGGAACTGAGTTGGGAGAAACTTGTGCAGATTCACCAAAACCCAGTTTTGTGTATGTTTACCCTACTTGGCAGCATATTTGACATTTTATTCAAGGATTTTTTTTTTCTGTTTGTCTTTTGCTGGCATAACTGGCATCTGTAGGAAAACATCTGGCAGCATCCCTGTAATTTATTCTCAAGCCAGAGCAAGCACTTTGGTTAAAATTTCAGCTCCTGTCTGTGTAAAGAACCGGAAGTAGGTAATAAGAAGTTGGTTGGTTTGCTCATTACCCAACTGGAGGATGTTTTCATGATCTGGTGAAAAAGAGGAAATAAACTTTCTGAAACAAATATCAGATGTTCTGGCATTTCAGGTTTTTTCTTGTCCTTTAAAGGGAAAAAGTGAATAAAATCTTACTTCAGCTTTGGCTTTGAAACATTCTTCTGTCCAGTAATTTGTGTTGCTTATATGGGATTTCTGATTAGTCAAAATGTGTTACCTTCTGGTTGTTCTGAATATATTGAATTTTTATGCTATATTTCAACAAGATTCGTGTGTTTTAAAATCTAAAATTATACAGGTGTTTCACAAACTATTGTTTAATCACTGTCATGATCCTGAAATGATAAAGGTAAGCATATTTCTGTGTGCAAAAATACTGCTGTTTGGCAAATGTTGACTTCTGTTTTTTAATCAGGAAGCCTTTAAGGTAACAATGTCAGCACAATGGCTTTTTTGGTTCTCAGCTACAAAGTGCACATCATTGTGGATATTCCAAACTATACTTTTCATTATTTGCTGGTTGTGGTGCCATGCTTCAGAGGATCACATTTTTACAAAAGAGACTGATTAACTGTCCTCAGGTTTTATGAAAGATTTTACTTGTGGGATTTTTGTGTAGGATTTTTGAAGGTCTGTCTCCAGCAAATGCAAAATAGGAATTGCAATAACACAATCATAGAATCATTGAATTTATCTAACAATGCTACCATTAGCTTTTCAGTGCTGTGGCTGGTTTTTGCTGGATGACATTTATTCATGAAGTAGACGCTTGCATTACTGCTCTAGAAAAAAATGTGTCTATGAAAGCCTGGGTGTGTATTGTCAGCTCTTGCATCTCCATCTCAGGTGATTCTGCAGTGCTGAGTCTTTCAGCTCTTGAGAGAGATTTTCATTTTGTCTCTGTGAGTTTATACTACGTCCTTTGTACCACCTGTGCTTTCAGTGTCCTGCCAAAAGGGAAGCTGGAGCAGTAAGAAGACTGCTGGGTGGTGGCTGAGCACTGGGTTTTATCATGCATTACTCTGGATTCCAAGGCATTTCAAGGAGGAAATGTTCTGATGTTTAAGGAAGACATCCCCTGGACTGTGGCATTTTGGAGAAATACAAAAGCAAAATAACAATCTGTGTGAATCTTGCATGGAAAACCTGAACTAAGGCAACAGCAAAAAGCAATTGCCTGGATTTCATACCAGAATAGGAATTTTGTATCTTAAATTGCATCAGTATTCCTACAAATAAGGAATGTAAGATATCTCAGTAGGTAAAGGCAGTAGAAGTGCTTCTTGCTGCTGCCCTAGTTTTTGTCTAGGTAGTAAACTGCTACAAAGGCAGAGAGCCACAGGTGTGACAGTGTGATGCTGATCCAGGGAAAGGAAGGGTTTGAACAAATGGGAAGTTTTAAAGAGAAGGGAATTTTCTGGGCTAAAAATATGGGGATGCACAAGAGCATTCCTGGGGACTGCAGTAGCTGTTTGGATTGCAGCATAGCTGAGTTTATTGCAGAGAGAAGCAAAACCACTACCTAGTATATGATGAACACAGCATCAAGTCTCTTTAACCAGTTAGAATAGATTTTTAGTGGCTTGTATGTCACAGCTGAGGAGCTAAGGAGGCAGTGTGAGTTTGTTGGGCTATGGTCATTACTGTAAACAAGGTGAAGGAGTAGATTTCCTGTGTGACCTCTTACATTTAAGCAGAAGTGCTCAGTAAGCTGTCAAATAAAATAGGATTTTCCATTTAAGTCACTGTCTCTTTGGGATAACAACTGTTCTGTTTACAACAATCACTGTCACTCAGCTTCCCTAAAAAGGCTCCCAGAGTATTACATCCTTTAGAAAAATTAAGTTGTGCATTCTAAAGAAGAAACATGAGAAGCTAGCAACAAATCTTCACTGTTTAGTACACTGTTTTTAGATTAATGCCGTTTTATATTTTTATTGCATTACAAAAGCAAATGAAGCAAGGGTGTTGTAACTGTGAAATCCTGCTATGAAGAGATCAGACAGTTTGGGTTTGTTTTTTGGTAACAAACATTATTTTATAGCCACTGTTTATGGACTTGGAGTTAGCTGGCATGTTCCAGGCACCAGGCCAGTAATATGATCTGGATTTCACAACACCATTGTGATAAGACAGAAGCATGAATTTTTTGAATCTGCTTGCTTTCTCACTCCCTGCCCCTTTTCTCAGAGCTCATGTTCTGTTTTTACTCCTTCACCCAAACTGTTTCTTGTGTGGAATGACATCAATTCATCCTCTCAATTTTTAACTCCCAATTTACCTCTCGTTTGTAATCTTCATACTAAATGTGATTTATCAAGTTTTCCTTTTTTCTAAGGAGAGGGTCTTCTTTTAGAAGTATCTAATGTAGTTTGTCTTTTAGATGAAGAGTACTGCTGTGAAAAACTTGGATACTGGGGTGTTTTTTTTCTGGTTTAATGAAATAGTAACTCACAGTGAAAATACAGCACAGTGATCTTGCTGCATGCCACATGTACTGGGAAAAGCTTTAAAGTTTTGTTTGAAGTTTTAAAGTAAATATAAGGAAGAGCTGACACATAGTAGCATGCAGTTTTAGTTATGAAAACATGATGTAAAACTACATTGAAAAATTTAACTCCAAACTTGGGAGGGAATGACTTGGGGTTTTGCTCCTAGTTACTTGCTTCCACTGTAAGCAGTGCCATTAACTGATGAGTTACTTTAAGATACTCAAATGCAGTAACTACTCAGTTCTTCTATCCACTTAAAACTGGTAAAATTTTGGTTCAAGCACCAGTTCTGGCTTGTTAAAAGGAAATACTTTTCCCACTAAAGGGAATGGATGACTAAAGCAACTCTCCAGAATGAGTGTCTTCATGAGCTCTTGGAGAACTTTTCTTTTGAAATACTATCAAATGCTGCAAGAAACTGCAAAGGATTATGTATCTTTTGCTGCCATGTAACTTGTTTTCAAATTTTGGCAAAAGCTTTTTGCGAGTACAGATTTTCTTCTGGATTACCAGGAATTTTAGCCGTGCTATTTGTGAATTGTTCTTTGTGCTTTACTCAAGTTCTGTCATAGATGTGGAATGTAATTACTGAAGGAGAGCACTGCTTTTGTTGTTGCTTCCCTTCACAGCGGCCTCACCTTTTCATTTAATCCAATCACTGCTCACACTGTGTGTGCTCATACGTGTGCATGCACATTGTCCGCAACAGCTCTTTAAAAGATTCACGTTTTAATAAATGTGACTCATTTGGCTTGTGAAAGATAGCAGTTAGGCCATATAATAAATATTTAATGCTTACACAAGTGTACTCATAAATGCTAGGCTCTTACTTTTTAATTCAATTGGTGCAAAATATTTCAAATACTCATTTTATAAACTGTTAAAGTATCAGGAACTTCTATTTCTCCCTGATCAGACATCGAGTGTAAAAAAGACTGAATGGAGATTTCCTTTCTTTTTTTCATATAATCCCCTAGAAAACAGTATGTCCCAGAAAACTTGTCGAAGGAACAGGCATTTACAGCAAGGTTAAGGAAGTGTGAAGAGCAGAGTTACATGCAGAAATAAGCATTGGGGTTTTTTTTCAAATATAACCCTATTCTTGAAAACAGTGTCAGGGAGGCTTTTCCCACTGCCTGGCACGTAAAGGCTCGGCTCTGGTTTTCTGTCGGGTCCGAGGCCGGGCTGTGCTCAGGCAGCGCCTGGGGCTGCGCCCGTCCCGCCCAGCCCAGCCCAGCCCAGCCCAGCCCT
>VXBA01003360.1:243452-287402 GCA_013399895.1 Serilophus lunatus
GGTGGCCCCGGGGGTCGGGGCCGTGCGGGCAGCGCAGCTCTCGGGCCCTTCCCGCGGCCTCGGCCCGGCCCGGCCCCGCCGCCCCCCGGGGCTCCTCCCTGGGCACCGCCCGGGCCGGGGCCGTCAGGCAGCGGCTCGAGCCCAGGAATAACGGAGGATGAAACACCAAATTCCAGGAGACTTCTCAGTACTGCACTTTGAGAACTCGTAATTTGCACCCCGGAGCAGTTTTGTAATTTTTCTTCTGTCACTCGTCGTGGTAATCTAAACCCTGTTTCACGTTTAGTTGATTGCTGTGAATTCTTAAAAGTTTGCCTTCACGAACTTTCTGCGTGCAGAATGTTTTTAGTGATTGGCTATCTCCTTGGCGTTTAAAAAAGATTTGACGAACGAATGATTGTAAAATCTGCCTTTTAAATGTACTTATAACTTGCTGGGAATCTTGCAAAGAAATTACCACAATTAAAAGTGAAACTTTGCAGTATAAAACTGGTACTTTTTATTGCAGTTTAGCAAACCAAATGGTTATTTTCATCACTGTATATCATAGCAATCTTCAGAAAAATCGACCATATTGAAATAATGGTTTTGGGTTTTATTTGTCTGTTTTAAAGATCTTTTGGTTTTGGAAAAAATTGAGGAAACCAATATGAGAACACTTAAGATTAACCAAAGGACAAAGAGGTTTAAAGATATTGGAGTAAAACTCTTTCCGTTCAAGTTAAAAGCTGAACAAGTACTTGGTCTTCTAATAATAAATTATTTCCATCATCAAAGTGGGTGTCAGAAAAAATGTACCCATCTGAGTAGATTCCACGAGCAATTCAGTGCACCTTGGGCTTTTTAGTTCCTTGTGCATTCGCTGTATGGCCTGGGATTCCTTCAGGGAATATTGGCACCTCTCATTATTTACCGTAGTTGTGTTACCTTTGTTTTCTGATTTAGCCCAGAAGCTTATTCCTTTCTGAGGAGAGAGGACCCAAGGCAGGGGCTGGAGTGGCCGTTCCCTTGCTGTTAAGTGGATGCTCTGGATGCTGGGGGTTAAGGCAGTCCAAAGCTTCTTCCATGCACCAGTTTTGTACTAAAAAAGCTGGCTTAACTGAACCAGAAAGTGATAATTCTATTCATTTGGGACAGGTTTAGCCATAGTCCCATTAAACTTTCTCTCAACTTGTGTATGATTCATGTTCCTTCCTTTGTGAGGTGCCTTTTCCACCTGAGTTCCATGGAGTTGCTGGGATGAGGGAGGTGTGAGCAGGAGGAGTGAAGGGAGTGTTGCCCTGAGTGTTTGCCAGGACACTGCACTGGCTGTTCCCTGTCCCCAGCTCCTGGTAGAGCTGGGTAGGTGATTCCCTGACTAGGTGACTACTTGGCTGGAGTACCTCGTTTTCATTTTAAAATGAACATTTTTAGCCTCTTTGCTTTCAAAAGAAAATGCAGTTTTCTAACTTGCAGTTGTGCCTTGCAGCACCAAGATTCTTGAAAAAAAACAGGATTTCCTGGGGATGAGGTTGTTTATTTAAGATATTTCTAAAACGTCCATAATGACTTTTAAGTTCTTTCACATAGCTAAGCTCCATTGATTTTAGGGCACTTAAGTGCAGTTAAATGCCTAAAAAACTTACCCGGTGAAGGAGACTGGAGACTTCTCTTGTGGTGTGTTTTTTAGTCATTAAAATTCTCTTACAGGTAATCATGTTAAAAATATTTAAAAATCAAAAATGGACAAACTATTTCCTGTCCTCTTTGCTGTACAAGAAATGTCTTATTACACAGGTCAGCCTTCTAATTTAATGCTGAGTGCTTTTTTGACTTAAAGCTGTCTAAGTAACCCGTCCCTGTAAGCTTTTATATCGGGAGGTTTCCAAATTGCATATGACAAAGCAGCTGTATTTCTTTGATCTGGTGCAGTTTTGTCTAAAGGGAAAAAGTTGTGCCAACTTAATAGATGACAGGGAGCTCTTATTTGGATGTGCCAAATGTTTGTGGGATATCTGACTTGTTTGGTTAACCCTAGGTGCTCTTTGGAAGGATTGAAGAGAAAAATGGGATTTGCTTTTGTGAAGGCATCCTGCTTGACCTAAGTGGTAATGCCTTTTCCTTGGATTTGTAACACTGTGAAGTGCAGCTCATTGCTTTTGTTAAAGGCTTTAGGCTGAATGAGTTGATTTGCAAAAGATTTCATAGCTGATTTGTCTTTCATCCTGAGAATCTCAGGGATCAGCTTGCTTTAAAACCTGTGACTAGAGAGTAACATCCTACCATTGGAGAGGTACTGACATCAGTTATTTCTGGCTGTGGAAGCTGACAGTCATCTTCAGCAGGGCAGTGCAGTCTGCAAGGAGTGCTTTTGGCTTTGCAAATGAGTGAAAATACTATAAAATGGTGAATAGAACTTAACTTTGGGTCAGTGATCAGAAGCTCAAGGCAAACAAAAGAGATAAGAATGTATCGATCTTCAAAAGGTAAACTTGGAAAAATCAAACAGATTGGGTTTTCAGACAAGGTGCACTTCAATTGCCACAAAATCTTTTGAAAATAAAAATTAAAAAAAAAGTTCCTGCGAGAGTAGCAGAAAAAAGATAAAGGGAACAGACAGAGAAGAAATGTTGTAAAGAAAAATTACCACCCAGACTTAAACCCCAAAGTGTTTGTTTAAAAGATCTGTCTCAGGAATCTCTTAACCACTGCTTGCTGCTGACAGGAAGCTACATCTGGAAAACAGCTATTGTACCTTTGCCTTTTTCCTATGTTCTTTTTTGAAACATTCTCTGTGTTTAAAAATGTTAAAATGCATCATTCTTAAAGTATTTAATCTTCTGTAATATATTTTCCTTGATTCATGGGAAAAGCATTAGGGAATAGTTGGGGTTTGGGGAAAAAGGAAAAAATTGGCACTACTCTCGACAAACTGATTCCTTTATAGGGAAAGCTTTACTAGAAAGGTCCAAACAGCTTTAGACTTTTTCAGTGGATAAGAAAATGATTTAAAGCAGTCAGAGGTGATTTGGGGTACAACTACCTGGACATCATTCCAGCTGAATTATTGTTAACATTTTCTTTCACACACCAGTATTTTAGTTTGAATGTTTCTTGGTTTTTGCTGCACTTCTCGCTCTGTTTTTCTGTGTTAGGCTTCATTGCTGCAGTGGCAAAGGTGGGATGATTCATTCCAGTGATCCATTGGGGTGAAGTTATTCAGGGAAGACTATGGGAGCAACAACATCAAATTTTAATTTTGCTAGTTGATATTGTTGAGGCTGATTGAGCCAAAATAAGGTGGTCTCTCTAGCTCTACGTGATAAAGGAGATTGCTGGAAGTACTTGCTTTATTTACAGTTAAAATCAGTGTCTGTCCTCTGCTTGTACATTTGCCTTAAATGAGTCCATGTAACTGCTGTACTCCAAACTCCTCTGCAATAATGGATGTGTAGGTATAACCACATTTCTCACATCATAGAATAATGGAGTTGTGGTTGGAAGAGGCCCTTGGAGATCATCTGGTCCAGCCTTCTGTAGAAAGCAGGGCCATACAATAGATTGTCCAGGGTCCAGCCAAGCCAAATCTTTGAGTATTTCCAGCAAGAGAAGTTGCTGTCTTCTATCAGGGAACATACTCTAATATTTAATTTTTGCTTATATGCAGACAGAATGTCTCCCATAATCTCTTGTCCTTTTGCTGAGTATCATTCTGAGGAGATTATTTCCATTTTTTCTGTAACTGTCTTGTAGGTACTGGAAAAGTGGTCTGGTCCCCTTCCTGCCCCTGCACTTCTCTAATCTCAACAAATCCAATTCCTTTAACCTTTCTTCCTGTGACAAGTTTTCCAGCCCTGTGACCACTTTGATGGCCATGAGACCATCTCATCATTGTGTAATGTCCCTCTTGAGACATTTTCTAATGAATACATTTCTGTGTGTTACAAATCCCACGGTGTTGCCTTGGCAAATGTTTGTCTTCAGTTGTTTTTAGAGTACTCCAAGTCCTGCCAAGGTTAACCAGTATATACATTTCTTTTGGTAGAAATTTTTTCCAGCCTTTATTCCATGGAAAGTATCCAGTTTTCTTGAAACCAGCAGTACCACTGAACTGTTGAGTTTTCTGCCTGTGAGCTCATCACCCAACAATGGTGTCTTTGGTTTTACAAACTGCTGACATTAGTAATTTGGACTTTCTACCACATGGTTAATTGATAAGTTTGTTTCCCTCTGTCCTCTGTTTTATTTAACATGATACAACCACATTACAGTATATGGGAAAATGCTTTCATAAATATAGCTGACTGCAAATTGGAAACATATCTTTGTTTCTTCTGGCTCTTCTATCAAACCAGTTTCAGTATTCAATTTTTGAGGAGAAAAAATGGAAAATAATTCGTTTCCATGGGTTCCCTTCTGTTCTTGTGCTGGTTACTGCATCTGGCAGACACTGCTCCCTGTCCTGGAGTGCTCTGTGCCCAGGGGTCCAGGTTACATGGCACCACACATTGTAAGTAGGGAACTAAATTGATCATTTAAAGGTTTGACTTATTTTTCCACCTCTTGTAGCATGTGTTTGTGGTTTTCGCAGTAACAGTACAATTTACCAAAGAAATGTGGTAGTTTATTACAGTATTTGATCAAAATATTAGTTAAGAATAACAAACTCAAGTCCCTAGGCTAATCTGAAGTATTTCCCCATTAACTGATTATTCTTTTTTGCAAAGTAGTGAATGTCTGGCTGTCCAAAATCCCATTCAGCAGCTGTTTCCTGACTTACTTGCATTTGCAGAACAGACACTTAACAGAGCACTGTGCATTGAAGTATAAATCAAGTATAGAGTGGTGGGGTGGTTTAACTGCCTCATTTTGGGTTTCTTAACCCTACTATTTTACAGGATGGCTTTATATACATTATGAAAAAAAAGTTTAAAAATAAAAAGGAAAAAAGACACAATTGAGAATTAAGTTTTCAATCTTTATCTACACAGAGTTTTTATAATCAATGTTGCAACTGTGTATTTGTGAGACAGGTACTGAAACTTTTGGATTATACCTTATGCCTGCAAATTGTCATAAGCCTCAAAGAAATCTGAAGTTCTGAATTGTTAGGAATAAATGGTGCTGCTCCTTCTACCAGCTGCACATTGTTACATATTTTCTATCTGGAATTTGATGCCCAGTTTTGTTAAGTCTTCCTGATTATCTTTCTGAGAAGGAAATGCTCTCTTTCTCTCTCTCTCTCTCTCTCTCTGAACTTATGGGAAATAGATGATCAAAATAACTTGTCCAGGTCAAAGAAATCTGTGGCAGAACACAAAATGTGAACCCAGATTTTCTATCTTCCAGGTAAATGCCCTGAAAATCAGATTTCCCTTTGTTTCTGTTACTGCAGTTTAAAGTAATTTAAGAGGTTGATATTATAGGTTTGTTGGTTTGGTTTTTTTTCTTCCAATTTAAAAATAATTGATCTCCTTTACCCAGGGTGATTTTCATTGCTAAATTTAGTTCTGGATTATTTGACCGTGCTTTTCCTTAGTCTGTGTTACTGTTTTCATGATACTGTCAGCTGATGAACACCGTGTTGCCTACTTACAATATCCAGCTGCAAAATTTGTTCTGGTAACAATGGAGAAAAGTGAGTATCACTGGAAAATGATACTTGCCTGTGGAAGAAGCTGCCCATGAGCTCACCCTCTGGAAAATATCCTGATGGCTCCACATCTTAGAAAGTTTTTTTCAGTGCACAGTAGCACAAATGTGAGCCAAAGTTTGAAAAGCTAGTGCTGTGTGTTTGCTTTGGCCTGGGGCAGCCCTGAGCCTTTCCTTCGAGAAACAGGTCTTGAAGTCTTTTGGGGAAGGGAATAATTTTGTCATTCCTCTGTGCAAAATAAACTGATTCTCCTCTAAATCTGTTATCACGTCGTATATGTGGAAGAGTTCAAAATGTCACTGCCCAGATAACAGGCTGCTGGCACTGAAAAAAAACAACCCACCAAAAAATGAATCATCCTTCTTGCTTCAGAAAAAGAGAAGGAACAACCTTGGAAAGGTGTAGCTTGGTGTGTAATTACAAAGAGTATGTTTTGTTACAGTCCAGCACATTACAGTCAATTTCATTTTTTTGACATGTGTCAGTTTGGTATTTTTCTTCCTGCCCCCTACTACCTACCAAAAGCTCATTTCCTTACACTTTTATTTGGAATTTACAGGACCTAGGCTGACACTCTTTCATCCTTTCTGTTGCTTGCATATCTCGTGGTGCCTTATCTGTATATTGTCCTAGAATATAGACTGACTGTCCTGAAGAAATGCTCACAGCTGCTGCTACAGAGTGGGAAGGTGTTCATACCCTTGATATCAATGAGAACAGCTGCAGATCTGCTCAGAATAGCTGGGCAATGGCCTTGGCCCAGCTGCATGTTCCAGTGTTCTTTTCAAGGGATGGCAAGAAAACATGAAGTGGAAGAGGAGTCATTAATTACAAACATGCTCAAAAATCAGTATAGAAAATTTAATGAGGAAATGTGGTAGAATTTTATGCTGCACAAGTTACTTTCCTGCTCAGAAAAATGCTCCCTTCTTTGTTACGCAACAAAGAGGCACTAACTTTCCTGAACAGGTCATGGAATAGTTTAGGAATATATTAAATTAGAGTCTGCCTTTTACCTGACCGTAAACGTTTGAGCAATTCTTTAAAAAAACATCAGACCGAGGTAATGTTTTTGACACACCAGCAATAGCTGCAGTGGCCCCTGAATGGAGCACATACAGTGATTTCTCTTCAGTCTACAGCATCCACAGCAGACTCAGTACATTTTGTTCCTGATGGAAAAACTACTGATTTTTTCATGCCCTTTTCTAAATGACGAAATTCATAAATGAAAACCTTTCCTTCATGCTTTTTTAAATCATCACATAATCAAACCTAAGTATCTTCTCCTGATGTCTACTAGCAAAGTCAGCCAAGCCTGCAGTAATCCCTTCCAGCAGTGTCTGTGGCATTGCAGGTGGCTCTGGCCATGTCTGCTCCACCCATCAGGGCAGCTTTCACTCTCTTTTCTCAGTGTCCTTGCTATGGTCCTGCAAATTGCTCGTAGTAGGCACTAAACCAATTGCACAAAAGCTTTTCTGTCCTAAGAGGTGTCATAGAACTCAAGCAGTAATTATAGAATTTTTCAACATGCAAATCCCAAGTCCTCCTTTGTTTAGTTGGTCCAGACCACAGTGGGGGTAAATAGCTTCTGGCCATGATATTCATTAAAAATTATGCAATTATTTCTGTTTGAAACACTAGATACATTGGTTGATTGATTTGTTTGCTTTAGGGATTTATCTCTTGGATTTAATCTACATTGATTCTGCATATCCTGCTTCGGACAGCATTATGGAGAATGAACAAAGATCCAATCAGATGAACAATATTCTCCGAATAATAGCTGACCTGCAAGTCTCCTGTAACTATGGTGAGTGAATTTGGTTGTGCCTATTAAGCCCTAGCTACAATTTCTTTAGCACAATAGAGTGAAAGCAATTTTTGGTCACGAGTAAAGGCAAGACAAAAGGCCAACGGCATTGGTAGAGTTGCACACTGGTCAGTGATGTAGCATCCACTTGTGTGTAGCTTCAGTCTTGCCAGTGAATCAGGCAGGTAAGCATGTATTCCAAATTGTAAGAGTTATAACAGAGGTTATGGAAAGTTTCCTGCTACATGTGGGCTACAAATGACATACTTTGAAACGCAGCTATTGCCTTTGGGTTATATTCTCTGTCCACCAGAGGCAATCAGAGAGAATTACCTTAATATTTTCCCTTTACTGTTAGTAGATATGATGTCTGGAGCGTAGAATGTGTTCATTTCATTATAATTTTGTTAGCATCTTGATGATGTATTTACAAAATGCAATACAAATATCTCAGTCTGTACAAGTTGTTGAATTGTGTTAAGCTTTCCCACATCCATTGCTCCTGAATGAAGTGAGGAAAATGAGGAGTTGTTCCTTCTTGTTAATGTGATTTAACCCTAAAATTCATTTCTGCAATTCTGACCTGCTACTGAAGCCATATGTCAGGAAATGTGCTGAGTTTGGAGTCTTGATGTATTCATCGTTCAGCATACTCTTGGGGACTTAGCACAACTTTTTGTTACTTAAACATTAAACAATCTGGTAAACCTTGACAGCAGCTATACAATTTAATTAATTCTGGACATAAACCATGAAATGTTAGATTGTGAGAGCACGAGGTGTGCAGTTAACTGTGTATGCTTAAGAATCCAGCCCTTTTACTTTGGTATTGTCAAGTTTAGTTTTTAAAATATTTAAAGTTAGGGACTAGCCATAATAATGTATAATTATGCATAGCTAGATTGTTCAGTTGTCTTTTTTTTGTGAGTTTCATTTTGTCTCTAAATACTTTGAATGACAAAGAAACCTCATTATTTCATTGACCCTTTCCTTTTGAAAGTTTTGGTAGCTTCCTATGGTACTATGAATTAATTTTGAGTGCTTTTGTTAAAATCAGTTTGGAAATTAAAATATGGTCTTGAAGAAACAATGTTCTAGAATAATGGATGTGCCTTTAAAGGAGTTGACTTTATAATAGAGCATTAAAGTTAAATTAGGTACTATGAGGCATATTCTCCTCCATGCACCATGACCATGTGTCAAGGGGTTTTCCTGTCATTCTGAATTTAGTGTCTTTCATTCTTGGTGTTCAATTGGTAATTTTCACTTAATTGTGTAATAATTTTTAAGTTTTTTCAATTCTTGGTCATAATAATAGCCATAGGTGCAGGCTTTGGTTCTTCCCAGAAAAGTGAGTGAAAATTCAAGAAGGCTTTGCAGCAAATAACTCTTTTGCACCTGTGAGATAGCATCTTAGAAAATCCATGCACTTCCATCATGATGAAATGCATCTTTGTGTTTTTAGCAAATGAGAGCATCACTTTTGCTCCATCAAGTCTGTAACATCTTCTTAGAGTCAAAGGAGTGTATTTCTGCCTGATTTATTCATTAAGGCTGTTCAAATTGTCTGTTTCCATTAGGCTAAGGATAAGAACCAGAAAGAAAGCCTGAAATAATAATTAATTTTGGATGATGTGAATGTTCATCTTCTCTCTTGTTTGGTTTGAACACTCCACAGATCATCTTACAACACTGCCCCATGTGCAAAAGTATCTGAAGTCTGTTCGTTACATTGAAGAACTTCAGAAATTTGTAGAAGATGATAATTATAAGTAAGTACTATTCTTCATGCTTTGGGAAATTCAAAGGAAAGATCACTTCGTTGTTAGTTTGATGTTCTGGGGTGTTTCTGCTGAGTAAAATCTAGAATCACAGTCTTTTATGACTATAAGCAGTTTTATGAAATTAAGTATATTTGTAACAGTTAAAAGTAGATGAAAATCTCGTCTTTATTCTCTTACATGATGGTTGTATGCTGGGAATTTTGTTCAGTAACACTAAAGTCATCTCCAAAATTGACTCCATGGTGTGATAAATAATACCTTAGGAACATCTTCCAGTCTTAAATAACTGTTTTTAGTAAGCTGATGCTTAAGATTTGGAAGTTTAAGTTTTGGATGTCTAAGCACGTGGAAGCAATGCTTACAAAAGACCTGGTGAAGAGCTGACCCACACAGGGGTTTGGAGCAGACACCAGAGAGCACATTGGCAATATGGGAGTGTGCTCAGTTAAAGAAAGTGATAATCCCTGGCTAGTAAGAAAGAAAGCTTGCAAATTAAATCTAGGTCTAGCAGGCAAGGCTTTAAATTGCTCAACCAAGGTAGGTGTAATACTTTACAATTAGCTCTTGACAAATATATTAACTATTTAAGTGAGCAAAATTCAAAGAATTCAAAGCAAACAGATGTTCAGAAATATGATGCTGGTATAAAATATTTTAGAATGTATTTTAGAGAGCAGGTTGCTAATGAACCTCTTTAAAACTAGTCTTGTTACAAGTTTTATTAAATACTTCAGTTAAGAACTTTGTTGCTGAATTTGTGTGTACTTAGATTGTATAGAAGTAAAACAGTGATGCAAGGGCTCATTGAAGTAGAACATGATTTGGATATCACAAAGAAAGAATCAGGTGACCTGATGACTAAAGTGATTGTGACAGAAAGACCAAAATGTTATAGACTTATTCTAATATTAGTTTATGGTGTTGATCAGTAGGTAGCTGTCAAAAGTAAGAAACAGCTATGGAAAGACAAATTCATCCCTAATCCCTATCAAATATGGTGTTTCTGTAAAAACCAGAATTGTTTCTACTGCTTCAGAAGGGATCTGGTGAGAGCTTATGTGAAGCACTGTACACACTTCTGGCCACCCGTGCTTAAAGTGGATTTAAAAAAATGCCAGTTCAATCAGGTGAATAGGTAGCACCAGACTTAACTAGACTTGGTTTTAGCCTAGAAAAGGAGAAGTTTATGTAATAGAATCATTATGTATAAGTGCAATATATAAAATACATATATAAATAGTGAGGATAAAGAGCAATTTAAACTAAATTGTAATGGTAGCACAAGGATAAAATTAATACAAATTTTAGAAGCTAAATGTTGAAATATGATTTGTAACTACCAGAGTAATGGCAGTCTGGAATGTCTTCTTAATTGGGCTAGTGAGGTAAATAAATAATTTTAAGTTGAAACCTGGTCATTTGATGAAGTGAAGGCTGCCAGTTAGTGCTTGTGAAAAGAAAAGAGCAGATTCAGTGACAAAGACTGTGCATTACCAGTGTGGGGCCAGGTACACGTGCATATGAAGAGTGACCTGCCCCAGGCATTCAGTGTTTCACTGCTGCCAGACAGACACAACATCTTGCTGGGATTGAAAAATGGCTGTCAGCATAACAGAGACAAAAAAAACACCCTTTGAGCAAAACATGAGTCAGGTGGTTTGTTGTTTCGAGTTTGGACTCAGCTGCAGCTGGTGGTGCCTGCAGCTGCCAGGGCTGTTCCCTGAGCTCTGGTTCCAGCCACACAGGACTGTCCCTTAGCCAGGCCTGTCCTTAGGAATTCTGGTGAGGAATGTGTGTGGAGCTTGGCTTTTCCTGAGAGAACAATTCTAAAAGGAAAGCCATTCAGAAAAAGTATTACCCAGAAATACTTCAGATGGAATAAAATGTCCAAAATGTGTCCCCTTGCTGAGGGTAAACGTCTGCAAAAGAAGCTGAAGCAGCAGTGAGTCATTCCCTGCAAAAGCTCCTGCATGGTGATGGTTGGAGGTGTTGGTGCTTTTGTGTCTGGTTGATCACAGACACTAAGAATAGTGATGTTTCTGTAGGGAAAATACTTGCTAAAAAAAATGAATATGCTTATTATTTTCGTAGCAAAATGTATCCAGTCCATGGAGTTGTAATTCCTGCCAGAGCACTGGTGTATGTTCTTCCTTTTCTCAGTCTGGTGACGTTTCATGTGTTCCACATGTTGGCCATGAGCAGTGCTCACAGCCTTTGGGAAGGCCAAGCAGTCCAAGAGTTTTGTTAAGGATAGTCTGAGATTTAAATCTCAATGTTAAAATTTAACAAATGGTCATTATTTACTAGTTTCCCATATGCTTCCATGCTTCATTAAAGTTGGGAAGATAGCAGAAAATTAAACTGGATTAAAGAAACTGGTTGTGTTGTTGTTTAATTTCAGTTTTAGATGGAGTCCCCTGATGATGCAACAGTGTTAACACCATGTATACAGTAGCTTTCATGAACTGTACTATCTTACAAAAAATAGATTAAACAAGTGTTTTTTGTAAGCATATAATACTATAACATAATATATGTAAAAACTACAAGTAATTCCATTCTAAATTTGAATGTTAATTTAACTTTAGCAGCAGCCTTGCTGATAATGCTTGAAGGTATTTGATGTATCTTAAAGATCATTTAGTATTTTTGATGTAGTTATTTGTGAGGCTAATTCAATCCAGTTTAGCAGTTTTCTTTCTAGACTTCACTGTGGTAAGTTAAAACTGGACTGCAGTCACAAAAGGTATTAAAAAGAGGAAAAGATCTGATTCTTACCACAGGAAAGATGCTGAAGCGTATGTACATTGGAGAACTTTGGTCTTTTTCTACCATGTTTGTTTCATCAGAATAAAGCTTTAAATTAAAAAGAAAATAATTCATCAAAACTTATCACATCTAATCTGAAAGAAAACTCTCATTCCTCTTCCATTTTTGCCTTTGGTAAGAAGTCTTCAGATTTTGCTGTGAGTATTTGTTTTTGCATTTTCCTCTCAGTTTCCCCTAATGGATCTTTAGTTTCATAGCATTTTCTGTTTCCATGCCAGAAGAAACTGTAAGCCTTAAAAATGCAGAGTTCTTAGAGTGGGAAAGAATCTCCTCTCTCCTTCTCTTTCCAGTGACTGCTCTTTCTGAGCCAGGGGACAGCATTAGTGTTCTCTGAAGAGACCTTTGGCACAAAGAGCAGAACTACCTCAGTACCAGGCTGTCAGGGAGGGCAGCTTAGATAGTTGCCCTAAAATGTATTGGCAGAATCCCAACACACGTTCTGCCAAATGAGAACCTCAATTACACAGAAAAGGAATATTTGGCAGTCACTTTACATAAACAAAGCTTTTCTCTAAAATTTTTTATGCCAATCCAATTGCTTCCTTTAGGTTCATGCTTGTCAGCAAGTAGGAATGCTCCAGAAAACCCCTGACAATGATGTCATTTCCTAAAAATAACAGATCTTTCCTGCTAAATCCATATACTGTTTTCTGCAGAAGCTGCCCATTTATAGCAGTATATAACATTGTGGCACCATGCCACATCCTTTCCTAACCTGACATCCCTTGAAGCCATTTCTAAACCATTTTTTTGTTGACCTTTTGGTATCATTAGGGCAGGCCTTTTATCCTCCACAGTTGTTCTTTGAGTAAAACCAGTTTGAAGGGTATTATTTGTATTGCAATGTTATTTGTCTGGTCAGGATAGTTAGGATGGGAATCTCGTTCTGTAGGCTGCTCTCCATTCCAGTAATTCAGTCCTTCAAAGCATGTTAGTCAAGACACTGATATTCCAATATAGCAAAAAGGTGATTTATAGAAAAATCAATTCAAATTTAGGTTCAGATAGGCAAGATGCTATGGGAAAGCAGCCAAGAGAAATTAATAGGCAATTCAAAGGTTATACTGACTCCTAGTAGTGTTGGTGCTGGAGCAGTGTGAGCTGCTCCGTGTTAGTCCCAGTCCTATGGGAACAGGAATTGAATGACGGTTCTCAAAATACTAGTACTGATAACAGTGAACTTTGGCCACAATCCATTTTAAATAGGCCTCCCAGGCAGCTCCATTCCCTGGACCTTTTGCACCAAGACTTGTGGTCAAAGGCAGGGGGAGGGGAAAGCCTTCACTGTTGGTCTTAGATTCATAGGGATCCAGTAGCCATATGGTTCAGTAGATAGAGTGGTGGCTTGGCTGCCTCTTCCATGAGATGCAGAACACAATCACAGAATCATGAAATCACTAAGGTTGGGAAAGACCTCCAAAGTCATCAAGCCCAACCTTTGACCAATCACCACCTTGTCAGCTGGACCAGAGCACTGAGTGCCAAGTCCAGTCGTTCCTTGAAGACCTCCATGCTCCTCCCTGGACAGTCCCTTCCAATGTCTGACAGCCCTTCCCGTGAAGAAATTCCTCCTAATGTCCAACTTGACCCTCCTTGACCCTCCCCTGGCACAACTTGAGGCCATTTGCTCTTGCCCTATCCCTTGTTCCCTGGGAGCAGAGCCCCATTCCGTCTGGCTGCATCCTCTTGTCATGGAGTTGGAGGAGCCAGAAGGTCTCCCCTGAGCCTTCTTTTCTCCAGCCTGAACACCCCCCCCAGCTCCCTCAGCCATTCCTGGTGCTCCAGACCCTCCCCCAGCTCCATTCCCTTCTCTGGACATGCCCCAGCCTCTTAATATCTTCCTTGCCAGGATTCAAGGTGCATCCTCACCAGTACAGTGCCTAAAGGAGGAGAAAAATAACCATTTCCCTTTCTGTTTTTTGGAGTTTCTTTCTTGGTTCTAACAGATAGTGATTTACTCTGAAAAAAATACTGTTTTTTACAACAATTGTGTTTCATCACAAAATAAATAACTACACTTTCAAGAAAGTAAAATTTCTACTTAGCACTGCCAAAATAATTACTTTCTTCAGCTTCTTTCCACTTCTATTGAGAAGGTTTTTTTGGTTAATTTCTCTAAAAACTTGTTTTTCCAGGTTGTCTTTAAGAATTGAGCCAGGTAACAGCTCTCCTCGACTGGTTTCCTCCAAAGAAGATCTTGCAGGTATAAAATGTCGTTTGAAAATTTAAGTAAGGAAATCATTTTATTACAGAAATCCTCCACTGAAGTGTTTGGGAAAACCCAGAGGTACATCAGTAGCATGAGCCAACAGTAAGAATTGCTGACTTGTATAGAAACAGTTGCAGTTCATGGGGTGACACAGGGTGTTTGGAACAGCATTGGAACAGAAGTCAGATTGTGGGATTTTTTGCAAATGCTTGCATTTTCATGATTATTTAATAAGTGAAGAAGAAAGAGCCCTCTTTCACTAGAAACAAAACAATGCAGTGAATAACACAGGAAATTCTCCTTTCAGGCTTGTGTGTAGACATGTAAATTTGAGACAATGTCATTGTGTAAAGCAGGAGGACAAAAGATTTGTAAGAGCTCCTAGCAACATCTAAAAAACTTGAGTACCATCCATAAATTGACCAAAAACTAATCTGCTCTTTATTTCTATGAACGTATTTTCAGTGACCTGCTCCCATGTGGCTGCAAAAATGCTACTGAAGGGAACCCATTGTATTTTAGTGAAAAAACAAATTTATTCCTGGAGGTTAGTTAAGTAAGTTAGCACAAATTCAAATTGAAATTTAACTAAGTGTGAAGGCAATAATTTATTGTTTATTTCACAACATTGATAAATAGAAATATAGCTGTCTGGTAGCCTCTAATAATTCTAAACTAAAATACTCAAATATCACTAACAATATGTTTGACCACGGAGAATTTAGAATAGCACATTCATAGATATTTTAGTCAATTTTGTTGGATTCAATTTATAGTTTGGGATTAATACCACTTCAGATGTTGTGTGCCACGAGTTATTCCTTTGCAGTCAGAAAGCTGTAATGATAGAACAGATGATCTCAAAGTACTCTGAGCAGTAGTTTAATATTCCAGTCAATAGTTAAAGGCATGGGAGTCTGATTATAGTGATTTTAAGGTAAAACAAAGGTTCTTGGCCCATAAGGACAGTCATCAGTTCAGTTCTCTTCACAGTCCAAAAGTTAGTATGTTCCCAATGGCAATAAATCTAGTTGAGTTCTGCCTGTGACATGCTGTGTCCTCACATAGGTCAGTGTGTGTTTCCAAAGACTGAAAAAATCCTCGATGTCCTTAGTAGTAATTCCAAACTCCATAATGGACTTAAGTGCAGGGAATAGTGTCATCTTCATGTCCTAAAGTATAATTGCTTGTATTGATGATGGAAATGGATTTTACTTGCCAGCACTGTGACTTTACCTTCCACTCAATTTTCTCTCTTAGAAAAGAATATTAGGAGTTTACCTTAGCCAGGAACATTATGGGTTTGTTTTTGTCTCCTTGAAGTATCTTTATGAGTGCAATGCTCCATAAAACCAGTTAAATCCTACAGCATTTCTGTTTACGAAGTACTGGAGAAAAACCATGTGTCCATTTTCCACTTTGTCTGCCAACTGGTTTTCCAGTAAATTCAAAAAGGAGGCAGGCATCTGATTAAAGGGAACGTCTCACAACAAGCTGTGTTTTGTATATAAGCAGTTAAGAGGGTCTCATTTCCTTAGCAAATGCTTATATAATTGTGAATAGTGCTTTCACAGGAAGATTTCATGTCTTCCATAACTCTGCAGAGAGTCTTGTCTCTTGCAAGTAGCATTTAAAAAGGAGCTTTAAGCAGTTTAGTTGAATGCTTTCAGGATCTGTGTGATTCACACAACTTCCTTGGCAGCAACTTAAGTCTGTTCATTCTGCCTTGCTGTGGTTTGAGAGAGAGAGAATGTAGCTGGAGAGCTTATAGTATGCTAACTGTTCACAGTTTCCAGTTGAATTAGCTGTAAAAGACATCTGTGTTCCTGCAGTGTTGGCTGGAAGGTGCTTGGCATTCATGGTATGGCTGTGAGGTTGTTTTGGAAGGTACAACTCAATATACTTTCCCAGAACAAAAGGAAAGATTCAATGCAGTATATGGTAAATAAGTTAGCCTCCTAAGCAACTGAAGTTCCTCAGAATTTGTGCACAAAGTGTAGCTCAGGAGTTTGTGCATGTTCTTCATTATCATGTTGTTTTGAAAAATTAAGGAGTGCTAATCAGAATATAGAAACCAATTATGCCATGTTTATCAGAAATATGCTGTCTTTGTCCTGTCCTGAAAAACAATTTAAAAAGTTAAAATAATAGTAAAATAATTACCACATCCAGAAAATTGTATCTAATACTAAGTGACTCAGGCTGGTCTTAATGATTCTGTGATTTTTAATGAGCTCCTTCATTAAAGTCAGCATCTAGGGTTGAAGGTAACTACAGCCAGGCCTCTGCTGTTGGTAGCCCTTATTTTGAGGACTTTTTATGCAGTAGTCAGGGATGGACCCTTACCCCCTCCTTTTTTTTCTCCTTTTTTTTTTTCCCCAAGTAGGTCTTGGTGAGAGGAGAATAATTAGACCAGAGGTTTTATGTTAACATTCTACCAAGAATGTGGAGTAATTAATCTGAAACAGGTATATTCTCCTCTTTGTTATTAGAATAAAATTCAGCCCACTGTGTTGAGTCCATTCAGCTTTGAGAGCTAGCTCATAAACAATTTTTAATATTTATTTTAATTAACTAGAAGAGGTAAATTTATTGGATGTACAGGAGTTGAAAATGTAGAAACAGAAGAAAGACTGGGATGTTTGCACATTTGTAGCCCTCTGAAGTAGGTATACTGCACTAGTGATATCTCTACATCAGTCCCAGAATTTCAGAATAAAAAACCCCCACATCCTCATGTTCCATGTAAACACTGAGTTTGACATTTAGTTTTGCCATTTGTTTTACTGGTTGCTTTGGCAACCAGTAAATAGTTTATGCTAAGTGCTTTAGCAGCCAATCATTATGTAGAAATGGGGATTGTCTAATCCTTGTGCAAGTTCTGGGTCATTACTTCATGTGCAGAGTGTCTGCTTTTCTTACTCGGGACTTAAAGAAATGGAAGAACTAAGTTTTCTTTACATAAATTTACAGACCATCCAGAAAACTTTGCTGCTCAGTTTCCAATCTCTTCCTCTTTGATTCTTTCCTGACAAATTTTTACAACTCATTGGAGTATTTTTGAAACAAATTAATACCAAACAAATCTGTGGGATTCACATATTATCAACCACTTGATCCAGATGGAATTAGTGTACCTCATTTTTTTTCTTGACATACCAAAGCTTCACAAATACTGTAGAAGAAGATTCTATCAAAACAAATGTAAAGTTTCCAGAAAGAGAATGGTCATGCTCAGTTTTTAACTTTATTGCTTTCTATTGTTTTCTGTGACTTCCTTACCAAACCAGTCTAATGTCCCAGTTCATTGATGCTTATTTTAGCTACCAGGCTGTTACTACTGAAAAATGTTAAGTGTATATAAAACAGCCAGAGGATGAAGAGCTTTTCTGTGCTGTTTTTTGAGGGGTTTAGTTGGTTTTATTTTTTTATGATTTCAACTCTTTTTTTTACAGCAGTCACCTGAAATAGTTTCTGTAGAAAGTGGAGGGGTTTTTTGATGGATTGGTTAGTGTATTTGGTTGAACTCAAACTTGAGAGTTTCCTTGCAGCTGTGCTTTCACAATGGGTATGTCTTCACTGCCAGTCTGGATGTCACCCAAACTGAGACACTGCCCTGCAGGTCCAACTGCAAAAAATTCAACGTTTTTACTGCAGTCTAAGTCTGGGGTTTGCATATTCCAGTGGTGCAGAGTAAGCAAGACAAATGCAGACAATTAGTGATTCCATAAAAGTAACACCTGAAGTCGGAAGTATGGCTTCTATCCAGGAGGCATTTGAAGGAATTACACTCAGATGTGCTCCCTGTTCAGTCAGAAGGACTTTGTGTAGGGGGGGGGTGTGCACACACATGTTTCTGGGGAGCTTGGGGAAGCACAGAGAGGTGTAGCCAAGGACTCAGGTTCTTGTTCTTTTGTTTGCTCTTGTCTGAGAAGCAGCCATGACATACATGTGCCTTGCATGTCCTCTGTGTTAGCAATACTCTGAAAATTAAAACTGTTCTTTTACAATAGTCATCATTCTACATTTTTTGTGGCGTTCTTCATTCTGTGCACAAAATTCTTCTTAAGTTCTTTATTGTGTGTTTTGTAAGTAGGTCTTTTTCTTTGAAAGTTTTAATTATCACCCCCTGACTTTGGTTACAATGGAAACAGAACAGTAAAAATTTACAGCAAAGATTTAAGTAGAGAGTCTGCTGCTTGTAATATCTTTATTAAGTTTTACAAACAGAGCTGGTACGTATCAGTTTTGCTTCTTAGCTGCTCACCAAAAAATAGTCAATAGTCGAGGCTGTTTTACCTTCCTGAAAAATCAGTTTCTCCTCATGCAACTCATGGTCACTTTTTTGTTTACATGTTTAGTACTGGATTATTGACAGCTTTTTAGTGGACAAAAATTGTGAACTGCAACTCCCCTGCTCTGTTTTTTTTTTTTAAAAGCTCTGGAGACTGTAAATGTTCACGTGTTTTACTGAAGGATTGCAAAAGTAATGTTCATTTATAACATTTGAAGGATTATTCATGGAAAAATTATGCAAAGGAAAAAACAGTGAGATCCTTTGGGATATGTGTAAACTTTTCCAAATGTTCTTGCCACAGATCTCAGAGCAGCACTCGGCTCACTCTGATGGAGTTGTCTCACGTTCCCTAACCCAAACAAATTTTTAATAACATTTTAATATTTTTATACATTTTTTTGTGCATGTCAGCATAATCTTGAAAATGATGCTGAGAAATAATGAAAACCAAACTAACCCTTGTTCATGCCAGCTGACTGGAAAATCCCAGTAAGAGTGCTTTGTCTCCATGAAAGGCAAAATAACAGAATAGCAATCATGGTAACAGTATGCACTAGGAGTGGAGCCAGGAGAGTAAAGAGGAGAGTTAGCAGTAGCAGATGACTTCACTTATTGGAAAAAAGGGGCAAAATAACTCCATCTCAAATGAATTTAAATATTGGAATGTTGTTATCAGCAGTATTGGGCATAACTTCCCCAGCTAATTGCTCAGCAGTCTGGTATGTCCCTAAACATCCCTTGGTCTGTGCAGTTTTCATCAGTATCTCACCAGTTTCCCTCTTTGGCATCCTTCTTGGCACGAGCTCTCTTTCTCTCTTACCCCTTTACAGAAATGAGGTCATCCCCCCTCTGCCCCATAACTCATGCTGGTGCTCTCTGCACCCCACACTTGCTGCCCTGAGTGTGCCCAGCAGCACAAGTCCTGCCTGATGGGGCTCTAAACTTCACCATTCCTCTTCATAGACATTTGGCAGCAGAGCAGATGCAAAGGCTTTGTAAAAGTTTTTAAATGCAGATTCTTTTTACTTTAGCACAGGATTAAGAGCCAAAGTGGATATATTTCCTTCTTTTGCCATGGTGAAGAAGAAGATGCAGAACTACATTGAAAATGGCCACTCCAGACAGCACAGATGATGTTTCTGTCTTTATATGATCCCAAAAATCATTCTATTCTCTGCCATCAGGATCTTCACTAGACACCTAACTAGGAATTAGAGTAAGTCACAGAATCACAGGGCCAAGTTGGAAGAGACCACAGTGAGTCATCTGGTCCAACCTCCCTGCTCCAAAAGGGTCTTGCCAGAGCACATGGCACAGGGTTATGTCCAGACAGTTCTGGAATATCTCCAGGGTAGGAGACTCCACACTTCATCTGGGCAGCCTGTTGCAGTGGTTGTTCAACCTAGGCCTGTTTCCTCCTTTCTTAAGAACTCATCTTAAGCTAGGCAGTATTTTTATGTGAACTGAAGTTTTATTCCCTAATATTATTTTCAATCTGAGATATGCAGTCCTTTTAGACATATTGCATAATTTGTTTTGGAGGGGGTTAAACAAACCTCTTCTGTTCTGAAGCTGTCCAGATAATAAAAGCTTTCTGTTAAGTTATAATGCTCAAGGGTTAAATATTTTTGTGTTTTGTTTATATTAGTGCAAATTTGACTCCATAAATGGGGGGACTAATTTGAAAAAAAATGGGAGTGTAGGGCAAAAACTCTCTTGCTAGCTAATGTCTCTTAATCTTTGTAGGTTAGGATAGTGGTCACCATTTGAACCTGCCTCGAGTCAAATCCAGTCAACTGTGGTTTTCTTGTGGCTTGATTGTGTCTGCACTGGAGTTAGTATTTTGCTATTCTTTCTCTAGACAAAGTAGTTTTGGTGCAGTCTCAGGCTTTGTGTCAATATCAGTGTTTTAGAATCAAATTAATCAAACAGTCTTCCTGCTTCCAGCCCTGTGCCTCTTCACAGTGAGAAACCTTTAAACTGTAATGTATTGCAACTTTTAACAGTTATTTTTACATGTGGCACAGGGACTGTGTGAGAAAGCACTGCAATGGACATTTAGGGCTGTGCCCTTTCGTTTCAGCAGCTTGTTAAACATAATGCTTCAGTAGCACTCAGTGAACTTAGAAGAACTTAATGTCATACACTTAAAAGAACTTAATGTAAATTGGGATTTAGAACTGGCACCAGAAAGACCTGAATGACACAGCAGGAAGCAATCTTTCCCCATACTGCTAGGGAAACACCTTTGCAATTCTTCATGGTTACAACCCAGTTCATGGTGAAATTCCAGTCTAGGCTATGGGGAAATAAAAATACAAGTTTTATATTTCATAAATTTGATACAGTGAGTATGGACAGTAAAGCATCTCGCATTTATTTGTATTATTTTTTCCTCTTACTGGGAAAAACTCATTACTGGTTCTTCTATTTCTTCTTATGTCTCCTGAATCTTTAGTTCAAAGCAGAAGTTGATAAACAACTTCTGTGCTTGAGGAGAGATGGAGTAGCCTATATAATAGATAGAAACATGGAATAGCTCAAGTTGGGAGGCACCCACAGGACTGACTTAGTCCAACTTCCTGCTCCTAGCAGGGCTGCATAAAACTAGATTCTATCACTAAGAGCGTTGTGCAGACACACCTCATGCTCCAATGGGCTTGGTGCCACTTCCTAGGGAAGTCTTGTCTGGTTCCTGTTGAAATGGTACTTTCACATCCTGTTGGCAAACTGTACCCTGGAATGTTGGGGGTTTGTTTTGGATTTTTTTTTCTTCTGTTCCAGTTTATCACTTATTTGAGGCCAATCTTTTGTAAAGATTCTGATGATGGTTTCATGTGGTTTTTCACATCACAGTTTCCACTTATGTGGAGTTTGGGGTTTGGTTAGAGGCCAGAAGCTGACTAAGCTGAGGTTGCTGGAACCTTCAAGAAGTGGTTCTTGTAATGTAGAAGGAAGTCTGTTCTGCTGCTATCTGGGCTGTACCAAGGAGAAGGATATTGGGCAGATGGCCACTTTCATGACCACTATTCCCACTTTCATCACAGGCACCAATGCCACAACTGAATGTTTAAAAGTGAAATCTCAACTGTTTCTTGTGAAGCCAAAAATAGCCTTGCATTTGCTGAGGATGATGATAGGCCTTGCTGTTCTCCACTGTATTGCAAAGTTCACTGCCAGCCTTTTGCAAACAGTGCCAAGTAACTGGAACCAGAACAGTTTGTCCATGTTTTCTGTGAGGCCTCATAAAATCAGTAACATGAGAGGAAGAATGATTGCAGTGAGACATCTCTAGAGTTCATAGATGCTTGAGAAATAATGCATCTGTCTGGCCATCAGACACATGAAAAGCCCCTGCTTTCTCTTACATATTTAAGCTGTGAGTCAGGATGAGCAGATTGTTTACAGTTTTTTCACAACTTGAAGTTGTGAACAAAACTTAAAACATGTGGGAACATTCCTGCTCACACCCGAAGTACAAACTGACTTCATGGGTCTGCATACTACACTTTGGCACATTCAGTTGTTGTAAGGATGCCAAGAGTCTTTGTAATTCATTGTTAAAAGCATGAGCAAAACTGTTTTAAAAATTACTTTCAGAGAGTTCAAGAGTATAGAGATGAATTTACAGCAAAAATGGATGGTGTAACCCTAATGTGCAATAATTGGTGTTTCAGAAATGGTGCCTTTTGGTTATCTGTAGCAATTCATTTTAATTGGTGCCTAAACCTACCAGCCTACAATATTTCTGGGGTTGGCATCAGTTCAGTGTTAAATAATCTCTGTCTTTTAGGTCCATCTGATGTGTCAGCAATTATGAAATTCAGCAGGAGACCCACGTGTCCTGACGCCTCAGTAGCAGCAAGTCTCCCTACACCTCCTGTGCCAAGGCACCGCAAGAGTCACAGCCTGGGAAACAAGTGGGTACTCCCAGCTGTCCCTGCTCAGGTTTAAGATAGCAGCAGAACACCCTGGTATTTGTCCTTTCCATTTTTTGTATTGTGAGAGTGCTTCAGGCTTTACTGTATATTCTTTAGGTTCTCTCTTGACACTTAGTTATTTTTGCCAACTGTACTCTGCTGGTGCCAGGCGTTGGCCACTTTGGTCTGTGGATTCCTGGTATGCATAATCGGTATTTGTTTTCTTTTGTTTTTCAAACATCTTGCTAATGCATCTAAGAAAGCTTACTAGCTGCTTGGCACGCCTTATTCAGGAAAGCTGGGACTTTTTCCACTGTTTCACCTGGGTAATATGGATTAGAAACCTTTTTCTCCACCGTTTACCCAGCTAAGTGGGAGCATCTGCTCCTCAATTAGTTTCAGTATCTAGGAATTTTCACAGTTAATGAGTTAGGGGAAGAGAAGTTCACATGACTTATCCAAGGTCGAGGAGAGATGATGTGTCAGTTCAGCTTAGTGAAAAGCCAGCGTGCAGCAGCTTGGCTGGAGCCTCATCACTGAGCGCTCACCACTGCTGCCTCTGAGGGTGTTCAGGTTTTGTGTGCGGCACAGTCAAAACACTTAAAAACTTCCCAGCTGCAGAAGTTTAATAATTCTTATTGACAAAGAGAAGTAAAATCTGAAACTTGTTTTGGTAGACGAGGAGCATCTGTGCAATAAAAAGTACCGTTTCCTGCTGCTTCAGACCGTGCCGATGAGGCAGAGGCCGAGCGCTAACGCCGTGAGCCAGGGGCGGCTGTCGGGTGACGCGAGGGTTTCATGTTTTCCCCTTCCTTGGCACTGCAGTATGATGTGTCAGCTGAGCGTTGTGGAGAGCAAAAGCGCCACCTTCCCTTCGGAGCGGCCGAGGCACCTGCTGGACGACAGTGTCCTGGAGTGTCAGAGCCCCGCGCCGGGCGCCCGCCTGCCCAACGGGCTGGCCACAGGTACCGCCCCTGCCCGGGCCAGGGACACGCCAGGGGCACCGCACCCTGCCCTGTGCCAGGACACCCCACAGGTACCACACCCTGCCCCGGGCCAGGACACCCCACAGGTACCACACCCTGCCCCGGGCCAGGACACCCCACAGGTACCACACCCTGCCCCGGGCCAGGACACCCCACAGGTACCACACCCTGCCCTGTGCCAGGGACACCCCAGGGGCACCACACCCTGCCCTGTCCCGGGACGCCCAGCATCCCGGGAAGGTCCTTAGCTCCCATGCAAAGACTGGTTGCTTTCGTGGAAGACAGTGCATCAGAGCTGCTGCCCAGCTGCCTGGCCAACATTCCTCCAGCTTCCCTCAGTTGCCCACTGATACTTTTGGTAAAAATGGCATGAAGGTAAAAGTTGGTTTTGTAGATGCTCAGTGTGTGACACAAAGTGTTTGTCAGCCTTCACCAGGGGAAAAGCGGGTTATGTATCTCAAAGCCTACCTTTGCACAAAGAAAACTTAAATTTTAAGTTTTAAAAGACGGGAGAACAGCTTAGCTGTGTTCTCAGACTTCAAAAGAAATGTAAAATGAACACATGATAATTAATTAAAAATATTACAATATCAGCAGTGATCAAGAATCTGTGTTCTAAGCAAGAAAAAGCCACCTTTTAAGTGACTCAGGCTATTTCTGGAAGAGAAATAGGCTGTGAAAGGTAGCACATTACTTCACCAGGAGTTAGAAACTGAGACGATCTTTGCACTTCTGAAAATACATGCACAGCTCACTGTGTGAAAACTGAGCATTAGAATATCAGTCCTGGGCAAATTAAAACTGTGACCTAAATAGTTGTGCCAGGAAAGGAGGGACAAATTGGTCACAAGCTTGGAGCAGAAATAGGAACTGTTACTATGAATGCCATCATACTTATCTGTTGTGACTCCCAGAAGCAGCATGCAACTGTTACAGGTGTGCTTGCTTCTTGAAAACAAACAATATCATGTCTAGTAACTTTAATCAATTTACAGATGTTGTGGTAGAAATACTGTCTTACAAAGGGACTGGATGTTATGTTCCTGAAGTGCTCAGCTTCTGAAGGAAAGGAGCATAGTGAAAATTAAAGTATGTAGATACCTGGTATTTAAACACAGCAGTAACATGAGTTATCAGTGAGATATTATAAATGGGGAGGCTCATGTTAAGCCTCCATGAACTCTAAACACTTCAAAACATGACTTGAGTAAGCAATGTCCATGATACTATATGAAGAGTATTCTGGTGATCCACATACATTGGCTTTGTATTTTCCCATGGGTGGTTTTCTTACTCCTTCTCTGTACTACTCTCTTTCTAGATAGCAGTGAAAGCTCAGAATTTAGTGAGGAGCTGCCGTCAGGGCTTGAAAGGTGAGTTAGTCTTCATGTACACTCACTGAGCACTCTGCAGACTTAGCTAAGTTCACAAATGATCCCTAACGTAGGTAAGCCCTAAATCAATAGTTATTTTTTAAAAATTATTGATTAGTTAGGAAAAAAATGGCAAACTTTTTGAAATAAAGCACTGTAAAGGTGTCATGTTTTTCTTCCCATGGACCTGAAAAGATTGGGAGCTATCTGTGACATGTTTACCAAACCCTAACTGTTGAAGTCTCAGCTTAGAATTACCCTCATCAGATATTTGCATTCATGAACAGGGGTCGTTTATATGCCACGCTGGGGCCCAACTGGAGGGTACCGACCCGGAGTTCTCCTAGGAGTCGAAGCTGTGTCTACAGGTACAGTGCAGGGTCTGCCTTGCTCAGTGTATGGTGCTAAACTTCCATTTGGGTCTCTATGCTTTCCTAGCATAACATATTTTGTGTCCAGATGTACTTGTATGGCCATAACAACTCACAGGAGTCTCCACCTCCTGCATGTAAAAATCCCTGGTGATGCCAAAGCGAGGGATATGGCCCATTCAGATGAAATCCAGTTTAGCTATTGATTGAACTAATTATATCAGGATTACATTTTGCAGAAAAGTGGTCTTTACTTAGGGTTCTATGACATTACAGAAGCAGGCTTGTAATGAAGGCTGTCTCTGCCTCCTGTGACAAGTCATGATGTTAGAAGGATACTTTCTTGACCCTTTCTCACAATCTATTTCCTGATTTGCAGGACAGCTACCCATAACATCTGTTTTTGTCAGAGGGCTATGATGTGCTAGGTATGATGTGTTGATTTTGTTCAGTAAAGAGGTGTTACCTTGGACCCTGAGTAAGAGAGGGAACATCTGCAATGCCATATGTAGCAGGCACACCCAATGTTGCTAGTCACTAAGATATGGACTTTTCAGGACCAGATAATCCATTTACAAACCAAAGAGAGGTGACATGGAAAAATTGTATGTAGTTTGAATTCAAAATAATTCATTGCATCCATACCAGATCTGGACTTGGTAAATTCTGTGGTAGTGTGAAATGAAGATGTATGTATGAACAGTAAAGAAAACAGTATCCTGAGACAGTATTCTGCAAACACTGTGATTCAGCCGTTGTAGAAACAGTGATGTAGTGTGTAAATGTAATTACAGCTGCTTTACCTGAGCTAGGAACATCTAATACTAGCATAAGTTAGAAGTTAGACAGGAATAAAAATGCATACATTACAAATTAGGAAAGGAATACATTTTTGAATTGTATTTCAACCATTATACCTGCTTCTGGAAAATACTCTCTTAACATGACCATGGGAGATTTGTGTCAAAAATGTATAGAAGCTAGCAATATAAAAGGTAAGGAGATAAAAATGTGAAAAGCCTAATAAATCCACAAGGAAGAACTATTCTGTAAAATGCATTTTTTGTGTTTGCCCACTGTCAAAGAATACTAATGCTTGTCTTCATTCTTCCATTTCTGGGATCTTCTATCACCTCTATCAGAAACACAGAATTAGCCAGGATGCACAATAGCAGGCAGGGCCATGCAATGGAGGAAGATGCTTCTGCCAGCTGAAAGGGCTGCGCTTGTCTGGGTGTGGCTGCATATGTCACCTGCACCAGCTCCTACTCATCTGGGGACAGAGTAGTGTTCCTTTCACAACCGAAAGATAGATCATATTGTAGTGGCTTAAAAACACCTTCTCCCGACCACTTTCTCCTTCCAAGTTCTCCCTCCTCCCCCCAGTGGTGCTGGGAGACCAGAGAAGGGGGTTGCCACTGCTAACCCTTCCCCTGCTTCCTGTGGAGGCCCTCCCACAGAAATCAGTGCTTCACAAACTTCTCCAGCCTGAGTCCATCCCGTGGGTAACAGTTCTTCACAAACTGCTGCCAACTGGGTCACTTTTCCACAGGGTGCAGTCCTTCAGGCACAGGCTGCTGCATTGTGGGCCCCCCACAGGGAAAATCTGCTCCCATGTGGGCTCCTCTCCCCACGTGTCAGCAGGTCCCTGCCAGGATCCTGCTCTAAAATGGGCTTCCCACAACACCAGAGCATCCAACGGGCGTCCCTCTGCTCCTTCATGGCCTGAAGATGAAACTCTGTGTTCATCCTGGAAAAGGAAAAAAATGTTTTAATCACTTTACAATAAACTATTTGGCATTTTTGTGTCGTTCTCCCAGCTCTTTTCCAATTAACTGGAGTAGTTTTAATTTAGTTGAAAATACATTTGTGGGAATTCTTATTGCTAAAATTTTAAGCCATAAATTTCCAGAAATCAAGATAATTTCTGTAATTTACCAGAATAAAAAGAAAATTGCTTGTTTTCCCTCAGACTTTGGGCTTCAGTACTTATTCTATTTTATATTTTTAATATCTAAGCCCCCAAAATAGAACCTTTTGTTGATTTGCTGTTTTCCAAAGATCCTGGTTCCTATTTGATAGCAAGGTCAGGAAAATAACATATTCTATAGTCACGTGTCTGATGGTACAATATATGTATGGCAATACAGGACAGCTATATTTAGAGCTAAATTATATTGCTTACTTCTTATTTGTCTGTTCAAGTACACAGAGCAGTGTTTTGTCTCTCCAGCCCAATGGGTGCCTGCAGCTGCACAGCAGGTGGTTCCACAGGAGTCGTTACCATGGAAGGGCCATTAAGGAGGAAAACACTGCTCAAAGAAGGCAAGAAACCTACTGTAAGTGATTCTAGTTATAATTCTTCCTATGATTCTAATTCATTAGTGGCTATTTTAATTTTCAGGATTAGGTTAATTTGCAGCTTGATACCACACAAAACAATGTTCTTACCAGTTGTAATTTTCTGATCCAAGTTAAAACCAGGTTATAACAAGGTTGTAACCCTTGTGTGTCATTTGATCTGCAGCAGTTTTGCTTCTCCTTGCATTTGCAAGTCATGTCTCTGGCTGTAAGAGCAGCAGGCATTGTTGTGAGGACAGAAACAAATCTTGTGTCACTGCCTGATGACCCATGGCATCCTGATATTTTGCAGTTAAATGATGCCAACAAAGGTAGATGTTGCAGGATGGACATTGTCTATGATGTCTGCATTATGTTCCTGTGACAGGAAATAAATTAATCTCTGTTAACGAGTTTGTAGGTTACAGAACTTGCAGTGACACTCATAAAAAACTGACAAGGGAGATCTTTAATACAAAATTTTCAAAGCAGGGTACAAATGCAACTGAACATATTTCTTCTGTGATACTTCTGTAGTGTCACATTGAAATGGAAAGGCTACAGGGCATCCACCCATAGCACCAAAGTTATGGCAGTTCATACTTAACCTAAATTCACAGGTTTCACATGGGTCTACTCTTGTGCATTGGGTAATTTTTTTGTTTTCTGTAGAGTTGGTTGGTACATTTTACATGCAGCCCTACTGCTCAGAGCTAAAAGCTTTGAAGAATTGCAGAGTTGTCAGTAACTCAGTCAGTTTTATTGATCAAAAGTCTGACATCTGTCCAGTAGAAGGCAACACACTATTTTGCTCTGATACTTTTATGAAATACTCAACTAAGATGGATTGTATTCACAGCCAGACTTCCAAATTTAGGTAGCTGGGCTGATTTACACCAGGAGTCACTCAATCTCCATTCCTTGCTTTTGAAATTAATTTCGGTAGCACATGGACTTGCTTGTGATTAGATTTTTGAAATGTTAGAGATACACAGAGTTTTTTCCCCTTTTTTTTTTTCTTTCTAATTCAGCTCTCCTCATGGACTAGATACTGGGTTATGCTTTCAGGATCAACTCTTCTGTACTTTGGAGCAAAATCTTTAAGAGGCACTGAAAGAAAACATGTAAGCTTTAAACTTATTCTAAAGCCCAAAATTGGATATCCATAAGCAGAAGGGTGTTTGTACTTTCATTCCAGACTAAGTCATATGTTGGTACAACTTTTACAGTCAAAAGTTAATCCTTGCTGCAATTTCAGCTGTGACTGACTTGTCTGTCTCTTCCAGTATAAATCTACACCTGGGAAAAAGGTCTCTGTGGTGGGCTGGATGGTGGCACTGCCTGATGATCCAGAGCATCCTGATATTTTCCAGCTAAATAACCCTGACAAAGGTAGGTGTTCCAGGATGGACATTTTCTGTGTTACATTTCTGTGACAGGAAGTAGATTAGTACCTCTTAATGAGTTTGTAGATTACAGAACTTGCAGTGACACTCCTTTAAAAGACTGAAGAGGGAGATTTTCAATATAGGATTTTCAGGGAAGGGCACAAATTAAATTGAACATATTTCTACAACATGCTATGGTACCTACAGAGGTATTGCTTTATCTTTATCTGTAAGTTTTTCGGAAAATCCCCAAGCAATAAGAGATTGCAGCATGTCCTTGTGTCTGCATACCCACATCTCCAAGTTTTGAATAGCTTCCTTAAAATCAATCCTTACCACATCTTGTCTTACACTGAGGCCAATTAAAATATCAAACTATTTACCAAAATAAGCCTTTTAAGTAATTATTAAATACTTTTTAATAAATAATTTTGAAGTGCCATAACTCTTTTCCCTTGATTAAACTTGAGAAATTTCAAAAGGTAAGGTACCCCCTGAGTTATTTTGCACTTTGAAAGGTTACTTACAGATTTTTGAGGCTTCCTTAACTTTTCATGTTTTCAGCTTTTGTATTGGATATGGATCTGCATCTCCTGTGTGAAGTTCATCTCTTGAGTGCTGACTAAAATGCACAAAAATTTTTGATTGCAGGAAACAATTTGCTCTAGGACATTGAAGAAAACTAAGCAATATTTTTTTAAAACTTTATAAGGAGTCTTAATGAGAAAAAAGGCAACATTAAATTAGATGTGACCTAAGTAGTCTTTCCTGTGACTCTAATTTGGCCTTTCTGCTTACAAGGCTACATATGGTTCTCATACTTTTTTCATGTAGGGATTGTTGAACAACGTGCCTCACATGAGCTCTGTTATACCAGCAACATCATGTTTGAGCATCTGAGGTGTACTTTAATTTAACAGTCTACTTCAGGACTTTGGCTTCTGCACAGAAATCAGAATCCCTTGAAACTATGTGTCTGCAAATTTAGAGCCTTGGATTTTCTTATTTTTGTAGGTAATGTTTACAAGTTCCAGACTGGCTCAAGGTTTCATGCAATATTGTGGCATAAGCATTTGGATGATGCATGCAAAAGCAACAAGCCTCAGGTAAGGTTGTGGAACTTAATTCTACCCACTTTTTCATGTTTTACAGAAAATCCTTACTAGAAAAGGTACCTCTTTTCAATCTGTGTGCACACACAGTCCTGTGAGGACAGACAGTACATTAATCCATTTTCTCAACAGGAGAAAGAAAAATGGTTTAAAATTACAGAATTCCCACCAAATCAAAATTTGTGCAGGTCTAGCTGTAGGTTTGGTTAGCTCAACAGCATGTAACCTCTGCTCTCAATTGCTTCAAGCAAGGTGACCTCCTTGCTTCTTCAGAAGGGGCTTTCTCATGGATAATGGAAGCAGCCATGCCAGGATGGACTCGGCGATCTTAGAGGTCTTTCCCACACTTAATGATTCTAGAAGTAATTTACATTCTCTTCCAGGTACCTGCTAATCTAATGTCATTTGAATAATTTGCTCTCCTACCTGGCGTGACTTCAAGTGCCAAACTGAAGAAATAGGTTATTGTTCTCTCTGAGGAGGAAGAGGAGAATGGTTTACCTGTCATGAGCCAGCCACAAATCTTTCAGCACTTTCCTATGTAACTTGAAAGTGATTCTGACACAGCTTTTGAAATCAGAAAGTGAATGTTGTCCCTAGGACCAGATGTAGTCTCATGCACTGAGTAAAAGCAGACAAGCTAGATGGACAGAAGATTAATCCTGACTCCTGCAGGATTCTGGAGCCCTCAACTATTTGTGGTCAGAGACTGTATGAACTGATATTTGGCCACAAACTGAGCATCATATCTTCTGCCTATTCTTTTTTAAATGGTTCTTTTTATTGTTAAGCTGCTTTGTGTGACTGAAGAATATTTGGCCCATGTTGGGTTTCAATTCTTTCTAATGCACAGATTGATTGACAGTGTTAACTTGCTGCAAAGTGTCAATTAGAATAGAAAATTGTGGAACATTTTTATAATCTAAGTGCACTGAGTTGCTTGGCAAAGTGGCTGCCTCAAATTTTGTATCAAATCTCTGGACATTTCTGCTGTTCACATTTGAGCTATTTGGGAAAAACGTATTTTGGCACAGGACAGTTGGATTTCTTTTGGTTCAGTTATTTTACTCAGAAATGCCCTGACAATAGATTTAAGGCTGTTTACATTTGCGTTGTGCTCGAGTTTGTCTTTCATTCTCTTACTAGAGGCACAGTTTCTTACAAGTTTGGTTTTCTTAATTCAGTCTGAATGTTGTTCGTCTTAAATACCTTGGTGCAGGGAGGCAGTTCATGAGGAGTTACATATCACATGACCCTCAGAATGATTCCTTATTATTATTTCATTTCTGTCTTTCTGTGGATGACTTGGCTCCACTCGATTCCAGTATATGTTGCAACTTAGGACATTAGTACTGGCAGATGGTACCACTGTTATGAAATCATGATGGCAATGAAAGCTAGGGAAGACTGTCCTAAGAGTGGAGCAAGTACAAAGAAGCTTCCACACCAGTGTCCATAGAACATAAAAAAAATAAAGAATGTACTTGAGGCTTCTCTGAAGGATCTGTCCTGACATCGCTGTGTCCCTGCTGTGCCCTGCACTCAGAGTCTGCCTCTGTTCACATGGTAAGTTCATCACTTTTTCTGTTTGAAACTATTTTGCCATAAGGCATCAGTATTCAGACTTCATCTATCACCAGAAAACCTGCATAGAAGAGAAACTGGCAAACCAGGCCTGTAGTTTACAAACCAGGAGCAACATGGAAATCCATTTTGGTGTACAGAGCAAGCTCCCTGGCATTAACAGGTTGTATATTTGCATGATTTTCTCAATTTTGGGTTGAAAGTTCTCTAAAAACAACAACAATACCTGTACTGTTAAATGTAGATCAAAAGTAAATTTTTTGTTCTTTCAAGAGTTCACATTAAAATCCTGGAAATCTTCCACATACCAGCTTATCAAGAAAATCAGTTCTTGATGACAACTGCCTTTTGATCCCAGGACATGTGAAAGTGTATGTAAAGCTGACAGTTTATTTGGTATCTCAAGAGCTGTGTGAAAAGCGTGATAATGCAAAATATGTTTATACTGTTTTTCTCTTTTTTTTCTAAATTAAGGCAACTTTGAACTAAGAAAAACACTGGTATCTGCAAGGGCAGAGCACGGAATGGCATTAGAGATGGTGTAGAAGCTTTTGGATGGGGTAGCATCATGTCACCACTAAATGACTTCAGACTGTTAGAATACAATATAGTCTGAAGTATTCAGCACCTGTGGACTTTTGTGGTCAGTTTTCAATGAGATTACTCATATGTGTTGCCTTTTTAATGACTGTGCCACCTATGACCATGTGTCCTGTGTGTTGTTCATATTCATAGGGTTTCAACAGTGCAGAACAGTGGCCAAAATGATGACACATGAACCAAAACAGAACTGTTCAAGTAAAGAGGTCTTTTTTTAAATTACCAGTAGCCTGTCCCCCTTAAAAGGGAATGACCTGATCTCTCTTAAATATAAGCTAAATTTAAAATTGAACAGTTATTAGCAAGAAGTGTACATACATTAGAAGCATGTAAATACCCACTCCTTTCTAATGTGGAAGTGAACACAACAAGGGCTCGTGAGATTTTTTTTTCCAGCATATTGCAATTGAAATAAACTAATGGATGTTGTAACAATTTTCAGTTGTGTTTAACAAGACTCCCTCGGAAAGAACAATAACTGCTGACTGACAGGGTAGCAGTAGAATGAGACTGTACACGCTTAGAATATAATGGATTTTAGAATTTAAGAGACTCTAAAGTGTTAAATATGTTATTGTATGTACAAGAGGTGGAGTGTTCTGGCCTTCCTAAAATACATTTCTACTCAGGATTACAAGCCATAGAGCTTGCTGGAGAAGTTACAAGAGCCCATTTTCACTTGCTTGTAAAACAGATTCTCAACTGGAAAGGAAGTAGCTTTGCCTCAAAACCTTGATGAGCCCTCAAACAGTGTGGCATGAATGAAAGACAGTATTTACTAGTGATTCTTAGTCATTTGTCATGGATAGAAGAAAAAACTGGAAAAACTGAATCCTTCAGTCCTACTCAATCCTTAAACTCGAGGCGTACTCAGAACCTTGGAATTTGGAAATGTGTCAAAAGTACCTTGAATTCCCTCACACGACTGTCATTTGAATGTAAAAAGCATTGTATGAAAGAAAGATGAACATAGCAAATCATAGTTTTACACAATAATCAGGTTAATCTTTTTGGTGTAGCATAGTTGTGAAATTGCTGCACAGTATCGAAAAGTTCATATGATGGCAATGTAAGAATACTACTAAACCCTCTTAAACCAATTTTAAATTACTCTTTAAGTATTAAACAGTCTGTAGCTGCTGATTATAGGTTTTATGGTATCGTTTGGTACCATTTGCTGTTATCTGGTACTTTGATGGTTAATTGAAAGCTGCTGTTGAAATACACTATATTGCCAATGAGCGAGTATTGCAGCATTTCCACAAAAAATACCACTGACCACACAAGTTTTCCTCCATCAAAGAGAATAACTTGTGTATTTTCAGAATTCTGAAGATATAAAAGCTGTAGGTAATATTACTAGTTTATTAAATGCACATTTTTTATATAATTCAGTGCCAAAATGCATGTTTTTCCAAATAGCATTAAAACGAGGCAAAGAAACTGGTTATCAAATTGCAACTTATTTGTCACGTTCTAATGTAAACCAATTTCAACATTTTGGTTTGGTTTGTGTGAAAACTGTTGCACTATTTTTGGCTGTATTTTCCAGCAGTCCACTGCATGCCGTTTGTGTAAAGGATTCTTTCTATAATTCCTGTGAACTGTCTCACCCATCAGAACCCTGGCATTGGAATCTAGGTTTTTGGCAAAGTATTTTGTTACCTCAGTCTTGTATCAAGTTTCTGTGTTTTTCAGTTTGTTACATTGATAATGATTGTTTCATTAATTAAATACTTTAATGTAAAAAAAAGTTTGTTTACTTCAACAGCAATTGCATTTGGTTGTAAGTTTAAAAATGTGCAGAATATGTATGCTGTTAACAATAAAATATTCTGAAAAAGAATAGTAGAGGTACAGAAGGAACATTTTAGCTCAAAGGCAGTAATTGTGTTTTATTTGTGAATGGATGGTAAGACAGCTGAACAGACTTCACAGTGCACAGTGTATAAATACAGCAGAATCAAAATTTCTAAGGTAAAATAGAAAAATCCTCCAAATTTTCAGGTTTTTTAAGTGGGATTTGGAAAGTCCAAAGAAGTAAAGACAAACCTAAATTTCTTGACACTTTTTAACTCAGCAAGTTTGCAGCTCACACCAAGCTGAGGGTGCAGTGACACACCTGAGGGACGGGGCCATCCCGAGTGGTCACTGGGACTCACACATTTCTGATGAGCAGATTGGGAGCAGCTCTGGGGAAGACTTGGGGTGCTGGTAGGTGAGAGGCTGGACGTGCCTTGATCACATGTGCTGACACCCAGAGACCCACCATGTGTGGGCAGCAGGGGAGGGAGGGAGGGATTCTGCCCCTCTACCCATTCTGGTGAGACCCCACCTGCAGTGCTGCCTCCACCTCTGGAGTCCTTGGTATAGGAAAGACATGGACCCACTGCAGTGGATCCACAGTAGGGCCACAAAAGTGGTCCACAGGCTGGAGCACCTCTGCTATGAGGAAAGGCTGAGACAGTTGGAAATGTTGAAGAGAATTGGAATTGGAGAAGAGAAAGCACAAAGGACACCTTATTGCCCTCTTTCACTGCTTAAAGGGGCTTATAAGAAAAATGTTGACAGAATTTTTAGTGGGGCCTGTGCTGATAAGGGAAGGGATAATGGTTTAAAAGAAGGTTGACTCATACTAGATATAAGGAAGAATTATTTGTGATGAGGACAGGGAAACACTGAATTGGCAAGAGAGGTGGTGGCTGCCCCATCACTGGAAGTGTTCAAGGCCAGGTTGGATGGGGCTCTGAGCAAGACGTCCCTGCCCATGCAGGGAGGGTTGGACTATGTGATCCAACCCACACCGTTCCGTAGTTTTATTTTTCCATATTCAAGGTAAATAAACTCCATATTAAGAAAATACACTATAAAAGAAGCACCACTAAGTGCCTTCTGTATTTACCAAGTGGTTCTTTTCACTAATAACATCAGTTAAAATGGGAAATTTGATTGGAATTCTTCTCCTTCCCATAGGTAACAGTATAGAAAATAAATAAAGTGAGCATGTTAGGAAGGAAAACCAACAATCATAATATCCCAGGCTGACATTGTTGTGGAGTCAAATTGCAGGTGGGAGAGTGCATTGCAGTATTTTACTATAAGGTAATGTGCTTTTGTCATACAACATCCAAAGATGAGTACTGAAGAGCTCCTTAAATGCTCATTGTGTCCAAACCTCTTGTCTTGTAACCTGGGAGAGAAAAACTAAAATGAAATATTAAATAACTGTGTTCCTATATTAGATGCCAGGTGTGCTAAGTGTGCAAGAGTGCATTAGTTTTTCTCCTGAAATTGGTAATGATTATTGTGATAATTCCATAGCTGTGATCTATTACTCTGGAGATTTGTTTAGCAAATTCAGAAAATACACCAGACCTTTCCGGAGTAGGGGGAGTGCAGAGAAAAAAAAAAGTGAACAGTTCATGTCTCAATAGACCTCAGATGTAAGAGCAAGTCAGATAAGCACATTAGGAAGGAAGGAAACACCCATTCTGCGTTAACTGAAACCCAGCTGTGAATAAGGCAATGTGAACAGTAATGAATTGGAGGAAGTATCCTTTCTATTTCTGGACTTCATCTGTACTTCATTTGTAGCCATGTTCTTTTGCCAGAAATCAGCTTTTCAGCTTCAAGGAAGAATAGACTGGGGTGGGGGTGGGCAGTGTTCCAAGAAATTACTTGCTTCATATGATCGATGCTTGGGGTTTGCAAGCCTGATGTAACTGAATATAAAGCAAACAAGCAAGGGCAGAAAACAAACAGACTTGTTCTTATACACATATAGAGAAAAGTCCATCAAATTCTGCAGAAAAAAAAATAGCAAACAACCAGCTAGATAAGTTATTTTACACATAATTTGTTAATTAACACCACTGTCTTAATAAAATTTAAAAAATAATTTTTGAACACAAAGGAACATCCTAGAGCCCTGGAAACGCTGAAAATTAGTTGTAACAAATGTTTACCATTTCTTGTAATAATACAAAACTACAAAACTGAACTTGTTTGACATGAACGCAATGAATCTGTGATTTCTCATGTTCAAGGTAGTGTCATGCTATCTCATGGGAGCAAAGAGACCAAAATGGGAAGCAAGGAAAGGGGCAACTAGCTGGTACAGAAGGTGAAGATCACTTCCTTTAAGATTACACCACTTCCTTTTAGATTACAAGATGTTCTTTGCTGCTTTCAAGTGCAGCATACATGGAAGTCCAACTAGTCCTGTCTCCATTGTTTAGCAGTGCAATTGTTTTAATTCTTCCAACAACTGGGAGAGGGGGAGGGAATAGTTTTTATTTCACCTACCAGCCTCCAAGAGGGTGTGTTTCTAACTGCTGAGAAGGCTCGATCTTCAAATCCTGAAGGTGAGTTTTTACAGACTTTTTTTCCCTTGTATATATTTACGGAAAGGGAGAGGTCATACAGAGCACACATAGACAGTGAACACAATTCACTCTTGGGCTTACAGTGAACTGCCAACCTTGGCATGTACTGTGAGGGACACAGGGCTTCAAGATCACCAAGTGGTGATTGTTTAAATTTAAAACTTTTCTAAATCTGCTGAAGTTTGGAATTGAGAAAAGAGGGAACCAGAGAAGAAAGGCCCTTAAAGTTGGGGTAGGGAAGGGAGCTTGATGTTTTTATTGTTCTCGTTCAGTTGTTATTTTGTAAATCTTTCTCTGGAGCTAATTTCCTTCCTTGCCTAAGCTTTAAGGTAAATGGGCCAAGTAATTCTTTGTGTTTTTAAGTGAACCCTTTGGTCTCCCTTCTTACCTCTCTCTGAACTTCATTGTTTTTCTTTTACCTTCTACGAGGCAGAAAAACCAGAAATTCTCAGTGAACTTTCTGTTTCCACACTTGTCTGTGTGATTCAGGATGTTTTTTTTTTAAAGTGTAGCCAAACATTCCTCTCTCTCTAGTTAATTAATGTAGCCACCAAGGAAAGCTGTGCCAGGGATGAGGGACATTTTAGTACGAAGTCCAACTGTCAGTGACCTGTTTGCTTCAGCTGGCTATTTGTACTGAGTCACAGAGGATCAGACTGAGACACCTCTTGCTGACTCCTGCTCTTCCTTCAGCTTATTGAACTCCTGTCATCATGATGGGGGAAATCTCCTAGAATGGAGATTTCACTCAAGAAACTGGAAGTCAAAGGTGAGTAGAAGTTTGGAGTCACCTCCATCTATGAGGTGACTCAGTTACTTTAGAAAAGGAGAAGAGGACTCCAGGCATGAGCACAAGCCCTTTGGAAAATCTCTAGGCAATGGTGCCCAGGGAAAGTTAATGCAGCTCTGGTGCTGTGGCACAGGTGTATGAAAGTAAATGCAAAGTCTTTAAAAGTGAAAGAATTTTTCTAATAATTTTTTTGATTTTTTGTTCTTTTGGTGTTTTTTTGGTCTTTTTTTCCAAGTACTTGACCTCTATTATAAGCATATAGGGTGAGTTATTGTACCTCAGTTAAAAAGGAAGCACCTTTTTAAAGCATTCTGTCAGGGCCCTGTGGGTACTAATTGTTGTAATGGTCCTAACCAGCCCACCTGTCACCCCCCCGTGGGCCCAGGAGCCCATTTAAGTTCAGCTCTGGGCCCTCAGCCCCTGCCTGAGTTCTGCCCTTGAAGGCTCAGGCTCCACAGACCCAAGGGTCCATGCCTTGACCATCGGTGGCCTCAGTTATGGTCTTGCATTGTCCCCCTCAGGGGACCCTTGGGATCAGCCTCTCGGTTTGACCTCAGACGTGTTTCATCCCACAGGCTTGCTGGTGGTCTCAGCTTGTGGGGGCAGGAAAGGAGTCAACCCTGGCCATGGCCAGCCCTGCTCTCCTTGCCACAGTATTGAGGGACTGGGTCCTGGTTGCTGGGTCATCTTCCTCACCAGCTTCTTCTTCTTCCCCTTGAGACCAAATAAGAGATACAGAGATATTTTCTCTGTAAATAGTTAATAAAACAGACAAATCCAGTTTGTTCCTCCCCCCTCCCCAAATAAATTGTTCTGTTCTTTCACATGTGTCCTCACCCAGTCTGCACCTTCATTTAAGTTCGCGTTTATGTTGGCTATTAATTCAGGACCACCAGCCAAGCAAGTGGTGACTCAAACTGTATCCATCTACGATTTCAAACACCTGCTGCGGTAGATGAATTTGATGTGACTAAATACTAAGTTTTATTTTCTGGTCTCATAAGTGTGCACACTATTGCTGTGTTGATTTTGTGTCATTACAAAGCTAAAGAGACAATCTTAGGAGGACTAATCTTACCAAAAGCTCCTCTGAAAATCACAAGGGGCTATTTAAGATGTGACACATTAGGTTACAGTGGGTCAATTGGGAAATATTTAAATCCTGATCAAATAAGTCTCCAAGTCAAACTTATTTATCCTGAGAAAATAACAGAAAGAGAAAAGAAGCTGACTTGCTGTACAGGAAGTTAACCCAGTCACGGGATTTCCCACAGACAGTCAAAAGCACTAGTACAACTGTAGAGGAAGCAGATGAAAAAACATGCCAGTTTGCAAGGTCTCTCATTTCAATGGAAGCAGAACTGGAGCACTGGAAAGCATGAAGTACTACACAAAGAGCCTTGAAACTGTGAGTAAATACCCTATGGTTTGATTCCTTTAATGTTCAGAAGTGCATGACTTAGTGTGTTTTCATGAAATATCAAGACTGCACATAACAAACATGAACTCCATTTTTTTTCTCTTTACGCAACAATTGAAAAATGCTGAGTCTAACTGTTCCAGGCAAAAAGAGTGACAGTGTTTTATAGAACTTCACTGAAACAGTTATTAAAGGCAAGACTTTTTTTCTGGGGGTGTGTATAAGTTTCTTGGGCTTAGTTGGTATAACACACTTCACTGTATGACATTGTCTTCCAGTTTCTTCTCTGTGCTGCAAGTAACCTAAGCAAACAGAGAAGGTCCAGAGTAGCTAATGTATTTTAAAAGTCTTCTTTTAAAAAGGAGAGATATTTTTCAGTTTCAGAACACACAAAATATTTTTTTCAGTAAGAGAGGCTACAGCAATATCAAACACAGTGAAAGAGTGCTCCTTTGCTCAACACTGTAAGACCATCTTACACAAAATGAGGTTTTGCCAACGTATGTTCATTTGAACAAAGAACTGTACAAAGCAGTGCAGTAAGTATCATGTATAGTCCTTTTTCAGAATGACAGTGGCTATTTCTGGTCAGAAATTGCTGTGACAATAGTTGAAATGCTGCATTTTTTAAAGATCCCAGCTCAGCTTGGAAAAAAGAAACTTACTGTCTTTAATCACCTAGTTCCGTGAAAAAATGGAGCACAAGCCCTATAAGGAACGATTGAGGGAGTTAGAGCTGTTTAGCCTGGAGAAAAGGAGGCTCAGAGGTGACCTTATCACTCTCTACAACTTCCTGAAAGGAGGTTGTAGTCAGGTGGAGGTTGGTCTCTTCCACCAGGCAGCAACTGACAGAACGAGAGGACACAGTCTCAAGCTGCGTCAAGGGAGGTATAGGTTAGATATTAGGAAGAAGTTTTTCACAGAAAGAGTAATAAAGTTTTGAAATGGACTGCCCAGGGAGGTTGTACAGTCACTATCCCTGGATGTGTTTAAAAAAAGGCTGGACGTGGCACTTGGTGACATGGTCTAGTCTAGTTGAGGTTGTAGGGCAAGGGTTGGACTCGATCTTGGAGGTTTCTTCCAACCTAGTGACTCTGTGATTCTGTGAACATCAGCTAATGGTTGCAGCTTGTGGATTTCAAAAAAGGTCGACTAGATTGAAACCAAAATCATATTTCATATTTAGGAACTGATGCTATCTCTTTCTTGGAAAATTTGTGTATCAATATCCCTTTGAAAGGTCAAAATGAAAGACAGAAATGGGATGAAGCTCAGTAACCACTGGAGGATACGAGAAACTAAATAGTTAATTGATAGGAAAACAGTAGCTAACTTAAATGGACTATATGGATCTCTGTGTGTCCCTATAGATTTTATAGTTGTCTAAGTTTCTCTGTAAAAGGGACTGACTTGTTTCTTTAGTGTTCCTGTCTGTAAACTTTTACTCACAGTCACCTTTCATGCCCTAGAAGGTCTCAGTTTTCTAATATGAATGCTAATCTACTCTTTTTTTTCCAGATCGAGTGGTTAATAATGTTGTTGGCATGCTAAAACTGCTCATTGTTTGAAAAAAACTATTGGGATGAATTTGTCTTGATAATGTATGCATACAAAAAAATGGAGAGAAATAATAGCAAAAGTTCCTTTGTATGTAGTTAGAAAAGGAACAACAAACTGCTCCACCAGGAGACACGAAGTGCAAGGAAACATTTGAGTGAGCTTCCGGTTCTGCGTAAGCTGCAAGTGAAGTAAAACTAAGATGGAGACGTCTGTGCAGAGAGAGAGAGGAATTTCTCTCTCTACATTGACTAGACAGTAGGGATGTTCCAAAAGGATGAGATGGTAGAGTGGATTTTAATATTTGGCCTTTATTGCAGGAAGAGACTACTAGTTTTCTAATATTTCTTAAGTCTTAAAAACGCAGAGAGGAGATTTTCCTGTAAATCTTGCAGGCCTAATGTAACAGGAATTATTCAAGGCATATTGCTTCCTAGTGCAAGACTTTCAGTTGAAAACATACTTTAGAATAGTGTAATGATTTTTTGCACTTAACACCTGTAAAAAACAAAGAAATAAATGAACAAAACTGGTCTCTGTATTTCTGAAAAAAAATAATGACAGACATTAGAATTTTATTATTGCTTTGCTTCATCTCCCCCTTCAATAAATTTTTGCCCTCTCTTATGCAGTAGATTATCCTCCACAGAGAAGCTTATGCCACATTTCTGTGGGTTTTTTCTACTTCCCTCAGTTCCTTTGTTTTTTCTTGGATGGGAAGACTGGATCCACAAACTATTCTGCTTTTACAACTTCATTGAAGCTCTTGTGCTCTGTCCTTGTTATATGCCTCTCAATCTTTAGACCTAATCTCATCTCTGCTGAATAGTCTGTTGAATCTCTACAGAGAATTCTGTTATTTCTTCAAAGAGAACACTGACAGATAAATCTCACCTCCAAAGTGGGGAGTGAGTGGAATGGAAAAAAAAAAAAAGCTTCTTTTTGTGTATTTTTCCCCTGAATTTTACTGTAAGCATGTACACCTTATTACACCTTCTGTAAGGTGTAAGAGAATCAGTTTTTTCCAAACCTTTATGAAAACTCAGGTCCTCATACTAGATTTTGAGGTATCAAAACAGTAACTATTGTATACATATACATATACAGGTCAGTACAGAACATTACTGCTTTTTGGCAAATCACTAAAAGTGCATTGTTTTGTGTGTTTGTTTTGTTTTAGAGGAACTGAGTCGAAGACTGAGTATAAAAGTCCATTAATTTGAAAATTCTGAAATTCGGCAATGATACACTGTGGAAAAAGACACGTTTGTACTGTTATTGCATGTATTCTTATTTTTGCAAGCGTTTTAATCTGCTACTGGAAAGATCTTCAGCTACCAAATTCCATAACTAGACAAATCTTCCCCCTGGCAACGACTGACAGACCAGCAGGTCAGCTTTGCAGAGGAAAAAAAGTTCAAAATACAATTACACCATTAAAAGATAACAGAACTTTTATTATATCCCCATACTTTGATGACAGAGAAAGCAAAGTCACTCGTGTGATTGGGATTGTTCACCATGAAGATGTGAAACAACTCTACTGCTGGTTCTGCTGCCAGCCCAATGGAAAGATCTATGTATCAAATGCAGAAATCGATGTTCACTCCGATAGATTTGGATTCCCTTACGGTGCAGCAGATATAGTTTGTTTGGAACCTGAAAACTGTGATCCAACACATGTATCCATTCATCAGTCTGCACATGGAAATATTGACCAGCTGCCCAGGTTTGAAATTAAAAACCGCAAGCCTGAGCCATTTCCTGTTGACTTCACTGTGTGCATCTCAGCCATGTTTGGAAACTACAACAATGTCTTGCAGTTCATACAGAGTATGGAGATGTACAAGATTCTGGGAGCACAGAGAGTGGTGATCTATAAGAACAACTGCAGCCATCTGATGGAGAAAGTCTTGAAGTTTTATATAGAAGAAGGAACTGCAGAGATAATTCCCTGGCCAATAAACTCACACCTCAGAGTTTCCTCTACATGGCACTTCCAGCAAGATGCAAAAGACATTGGCTACTACGGCCAAATCACAGCTCTCAATGACTGCATATACCGTAACATGAGAAGGAGCAAGTTTGTGGTCCTTAATGATGCTGATGAAATAATTCTGCCCCTTAAGCATCCAAACTGGAAAACGATGATGAGCAGCCTTCAGGACCAAAACCCAGGGACTGGCATTTTCCTCTTTGAGAACCATATCTTCCCAGAAACCTTCTCCACTCACATGTTCAACATCTCATCCTGGAATACCGTGCCAGGCGTTAACATATTACAGCATGTCCACAGAGAGCCTGACAGGAAATATGTAATCAATCCCAGGAAAATGATAGTTGATCCACAAAAGGTGATTCAGACTTCAGTCCACTCTGTCCTACGTGCTTATGGGAACAGTGTCAATGTTCCCATGGACATTGCCCTTGTTTATCACTGTCGGAAGCCCCTTCAAGGAGACCTTCCCAGAGAGTCTCTCATCAGGGACACATCCCTTTGGATATACAACTCATCGTTAATCAAGAATGTTAACAAGGTGCTGTCTCAAACCCTACTGTAAGCTCAAAAGTGAAACCCTCCTTCGAAAAGGAGGGAAAGTGGAGAGCCACTCATGTTGTGGGGAGGCAGCAGATATCTTTCAAAGATCTCATTAAAATGATTTCCACATTAATTTTATATTATGCTGAGATTTTGGAAAACAGACCTTCTATGTGCTGCGTAACAGCAAATGCATTTGATTCGTGAACTCAGTCAATGTATCCAGGGAAGAGATTTTCAGAATTGAAGTAATTATTTGGTTCATGAAGGGTGGTTGAGGCCTCAGTCTGATATTTTGTAATGACGTTTGCACATGGTTGGGAAACACCCGATGACCCTGTTGTATGTCTTTGGAGGAAATTGGTGTCACATAGCTCTTATCAAGGATACATCCCTTTGGTGATATATATCTTTGGCTCTGAAAGTGAATTCTGTTCTTTATGCTGCAATTTGAAGTGCAATCATGCAATGTAAACATGTTCCAGTAAGCATTTAATGCTACTTTCTTCCCAGCAGTATCTGCATTGTGTGTTTAAGATCTCTAGTCTTCACCGGGAAAAAAGGTCTGTAACCTACGGACTTTAACACTACGGAGGGAAAAAAAAATCCCACCATAGAGATCGTACAAATGCCAACACTGTATTTTGTTATAGGAACTATCGAGCTAGCAGGTCTCTTACCAAGAGTTGACAAGACTCTGTAAACTACTGTATTTTATCGTTGTGTAATTATCAAATGTCCCCGTACTTTTTTTAAAGGTTGATTTGCATTTTGAAAATACAGTGGCTAGCTTGTGTTTATCCATTCTACACAAGTCCATGTGGAGAACTGACAGTTAAACGTCAGGGTCGAGTCCGGAGACTCCCCCGAGCGCGGTGCGGGACTGCTGGAGTCGTTCTCTCGCGCCTGGGCTGTGTCTATTCCGCTTCTCTCTGGGACGCGCACGCGGGTGATGGGCGCTCCCAGAGTGACTGGGCAGCCCTTGCTCCCCCAAACGCTTCGCGGGCGCCGCTCCGGGACC